>AWOL01S0032776.1:179339-212430 GCA_000715115.1 Nicotiana otophora
ACAACAACAACAACCCAGTATAATCCCACTAGTGGGGTCTGGGGAGGGTAGTGTGTACGCAGACCTTACCCCTACCCTGGGGTAGAGAGGCTGTTTCCAAATGACCCTCGGCATCCTTCCCTCCAAGAACTCCCCACCTTGCTCTTGGGGTGACTCGAACTCACAACCTCTTGGTTGGAGAAGATAATGCATTACTCAAAATATCCGTATGAATTTAATCACTCAGCCAAGTTTTGGAGTTGTGGTCCATTGTGAATTTCAGGTTGTCTGGTTGTCCTTGAACAAATTCGTGAAGATTTTATGTTATTTCCTCAAACTCATTTTAATTATCCCATTTAGCTCAACAAAATTATTCCAAATTAACTGACACTGTAGGATTTCAAAATTATATTTGTTAATTATTTCCAATTATATCCTTAATATTAAAGAAATATTACTTTTTTTGTACTGCTCAATTTTTAAAAAGTATTTAACAGGAGTAACTTAATAAATTATACCTTGTATATTTTTTAATGGACGTGAAAAAAATTAAAGTGACAATTAAAATGAAACGGAGGGAATATAACATTATAGGGGTGATTCATAATAATGGGTAACAGCTAACAAGGTGTCCTAAAATAATACTCATTCCGTTTACTTAAATTTGTCCACCATGAACTTTGCAAACTTTGCATACCCTTTAAAAAATAATAATGAAGTGCATAATTTATCATAATACCTATATTAATTGATGCATATTTTTAATGGATTTGAAAAAGTGATTTGAAATGAGCATTTAATATTATGAGTATGATAAGAAAAAAGAAACTATCTTCTCTTGATTTGCTAAAAGTGACAAGTAAAAGTGAATTTTTTTTTTAAATACCGGATAAATAAAAGTAAATGTAGGGAGTAATTTGGGATAATAAATGATATCATGTGGGAATATTATTATGTCTCTTTTTTTATTTTAATTGACAAGGTTCCAGCGACTACCCGACAAGTTCCATTTTCATTTTTAAACCTTACATGCTGAAAGGAGAATATTGTGTATATAGATTCAGATGCTAACATGGTGCGCATGTATATCCAATCATGTCTGATCTAATATCGATTCCTTCATTCCATGAATGATGGTGACATGAAGTATCAACAACAACAATAATAATATTCTAGTGTGATCCTACAAGTGGGATTTGGAGAGGGTGAGGATGTACGCAGCCTTACCCCTACTCATAAAGGACAGAGAGACTGTTTCCGATAGACCCTCACCTAAAGAAGATGGAAGAAGGGCTGATAGCAAGCCATAACAAGACAATATATTTAGAAAACTAAATCAAAGATAGCAACAGGGAATATGAAAGAAGTATCAATAGCAAATAATAGCAAGACAATATATTTAGAGAACTAAATCCGAGAGTCTGATAATAATAAAGAAAATGAATGGAGTATTAATATCAAACTAAAGAAGTACTGATGTCAAGTAATTACAGAACAAGATATGCAATAATAGCAAACTCAGGATAAAAGGGGTACCATACTAACACTAATACTATCGAACTAATGAAGACAGAGGGAAACGCACGACTACCTCCTAACCTTCTACCCTAATCCTCAACCTCCATACCCTCCTATTCAGGGTCATGTCCTCGGTTAACTTAAGCTGTGCCATGTTCCGCATGATTACCTCTCCCCAAAACTTCTTTGGCCTACATCTACTCTTCATCTTACCCCTCCCCCCTCCAAGGCCAACCTTTCACACTTCCTAACTAGGGCATTTGTGCTTCTCCTCTTAACGTGCCCGAACCATCTCAGCCTCACCTCTCGCATCTTTTCCTCCATAGGGGCACTCTCACCTTGTCTTGAATAACTTCATTCCTAATTCTATATAACCTAGTATGCCCACACATCCATCTCAACATCCTCATTTCTGCTACTTTCATCTGCTGGACATGAGAGCTCTTGACTGGCCATCACTCTGCCCCACACAACATAGTCGGTCTAACCATTACCTTGTAGAACTTATTCTTAAGTCTTAACAGAACATTCTTATTGCACAAGACACCAAAAGCGAGCTTTCACTTTATCCACCCTACTCTGATACGATGTGTGACATCCTCATCAATATCCCCATCATTCTGAATTATAGACCCTAGATACTTAAAACTCTTTCTCCTGGGGATGACTTGCCACTACTAGAAATGCAGACTTTTTCCATGGAAGAATCGATGGAAAATTTGTGTGAAATTTTAATATTTCCACGACATTCCCAGAAGAGACGCTCAGTGGGAAAATGGCTGGTGGAAAAATAGTTTCCCAGGGCATTCATGGGTAATTCCAAGGGAGTTTTCCACTGGGAATTTCACGAGAACTTGGTGGGGTCACCTAGTGTAATTTCCCACGAACATCGTGGGAAAAGTAAGAAAATATAATAATTTAATTTTCTTAAGTTTCCCACCGAATCCGTGGAAAATATTAAAAATAATTTAGATATTATTTTTATTTTACCCATATAAGTAGTGGAAAATATTCATAACCTAGAAATAAACATATGAACATTCCCACGAAAATCAGTGGGAAATATTGAGATCCTGGAAAACAATATGCACAAAATTCCCACGGAGTTGGTGGAAAATCTAGAAAATATTTTTATGGCCAAATCTGTTTTTAGAACTACACCACCTGCCAAACAGAAAGTACAACCAACAATACAAGACTAAATACAATTAAGCATTCAAATACCAAATTCAACATGCAATCCAATTCATTTCATAAATAACAACTAATCAATCCATTTTATAATTAATATCCAACTAATAAGAAAATAGAACAAAAACTCAAAAAATCCAACATTCAATATTCAACATCTAGGTACCATCCAAGACAAGCTAATAAAAGCAACTACTTCTTTGTTATCATCAGATGCTAGAGAACGGGGCACAGGAAATGCACCAGATGCTAAGAGGGAGTTTATCTGAGACTTGAGACTTTTAACATCACTAGTGACAAGTCTTAATGCATCGTCTTTTTGCCTCATTTCTTCCTCCCTTCGCCTTTCCTCTTCCTCTCTTCGCTTATCTTCTTCCTCCCTCCGCTTTGCCTCTTCTTTCCTTGCAGCCCTTTTTTGAAGATACAACTCAGTAATCTTCGCTACCTTCCTATTCAATTCCTCAAACTCATCCAGATCAACCGAGCAATGTGAGGAAGAATAAAAATCAGATAATCCAGAAGTACGACGACCGAGACTAAACTCTGATCCAAGGCCGTAGACTCTCCCCTTATGCACGCCACCAGCTGCCTTAATCCACATGTCTATGATCTCCTCTTGGTATGGTTGGATTGGCCTACCTTGATTATCAATCAACTAACTTTGAATGAACTCCTCCAAGCTTCGTTTGAAAGTATCCTATAAAAAAATTACAATTATTATAAAAGCAAACTTTACTAAAGCAAATTTATGCAAGTATCTTTATTTCTCAAACTTTAAAGTGAAACACATGGAAAGATAATGTATAGACAATGTATCAGTACTTCTAATGGGGAAAAATTACTACACTATCTCTTTTGTAAAAATCAATAACCATAAGCTACTAGCTACTAGTTCTCCAGTAGTAGTGAAATAGCGCACTTCTAGTGCTCTGTCTGTTATTGACATACTTGTATTCTAAATTCAGTCTCAATTGCCATAACTAAGTGTGTTTCTCCAACAGATATACGCCACAACAGCTGAAGCTAGTGCTAGCTTGAACAAGATTCTTACTTTACCTTTTAAAAAGCTTAGTCTTCGCTACGTGCTAGGCTAAACAAAAAAGATATTGCCCAACTGGAAACGCTAACTAAAGTTTTGCATCCCCCTTATCATTTTCACTGCTTTACTTCTTGTGATCACAAGATATCCAACTTCTCAACGACTACTCTCTCCTGGCTGAAGAAGTGTTTGCATCTTTGAACGCTCCCTTCCTGACTGTACTATAAGCGGGAACGGCACTCAAAGAACTATACATCACATTTTTTATAACTCGTAATACATCTACCACCAAACCAAGTGGGCATATTTTCCAGAGAAACACACCTACCACCAAAGAGATGATCCAGTAGATTTAAGCAGCAATAAAATATTTTCCAGAGAAACACATAATATATAAGATCATGCTACTTCATCTGAAACAAGAGACCTGCTTTATAAATTAGAAATGAGATTCCACACCTTTCCAGAATTAACAAGCATCCAAAAACAAGTATTGTACTGATTGTTTATGTGAAACAAAAGGGAAATAGAGAAATTCTGGCTAAATTAAGGGGACTTTGTTATTAACTGATAAGCTGAAACAGAGAAAATATAATGCAGAAAGATCATAACGAACATCTATCCTAAACTTCTAATTTGCAGCTACTTTCCTATTAAAACTAACAGCTCCTTGCAATCCCCAGTTCACAATGTTAAGAGTATCTCACAATGTTCAGAAATAAGCTTACTTATCAATTCTTGCTGATTGCTACTATTAATACTGATTGATTAAGAACAATAAAGTTCAGCGAATCTCATACTTTTGCCAGTGTAAACTAAATTATATTTCCTTTTATGCACTAAATATACATTTATCACTTGTTATGTGTGAAGAGTCAGTAATAGGCAAATAGGTAGAACACACTACGAGTAAAATACAATAAGCAATCCATACTTACTTCTGAACACACCAAAATAATCAAATGATATAGCTACCTTTAAAAGCAACGATACTGTATAATGATCCACTAATACTTCTCCCAACATAAAAAGAACCACATGATACAACTACTTTTAAAAGCAATGATACTAAATTAAATGATGATCTTACAAAAACTATTTGTAACTTTTGATCAGGCCGCCAATTAAGCCCAAATCATACACCAACATAAATATTATTTACTTTCTCTCATACTCAACTAATTTAGCAGTTAGATGACTTATTCCAGTTGATAACAACTGAGTGTTACCAATAAATAAGCTAGTTTAAAATAAAGCTCATTAATCTTACATGGGTTGTCTCAGCGCGCGACTTGACCCAAGTCATTTTTGTTCCATCCTTCAACTTCTTCATGTGAGTTTCCTCAAATACCTCATCATGAGTAACTAGTCTTCCTTTAGCCTTTTTCTGAAAAATAAATAATATCTTAAAAAATGGTAACTAAAGTAGTTATAAATCAAGAAAAATATAATAAAGACATTACCAATCTTATTCTATGAGCCGCCATACTAATTGAACTGCCCATGTGTACTGAGCCACCCTTATCGAACAAACGGGCTCCCCTTCCCTAGGCGCTCTTCTTTTTAAATTCCGGAGAGTTCCAAATTTTTGTGAATGAGCACTTTAGACATTTTTGTGAATGAACACTTTAGACATTTTTATTGAATATATTTTGATAATATGTTACTTTAAGTGAAGTAACACAACCAAAAATGAACTTAACTGGGATTAACCGACTAAGGATATGGACGTCAGACTATTGTAGTCATTTTGCTGTAAGTGTGTAGAGCAAAACTGCTTGAAGATGTTAATAACCTAAAGAATACTAGGTCAATCCACACTGCGATCATGGCTCTGACAGTTGTTCTCCATTGAGAAGTTGCTACTATTAGTATATTACTGCCATTTAGAAGAAGCTTTATTTTTTTCCATAAGATCAATATCATTCAACTAAGTCAAGTTTATTTGTAGGCTACACTCTTTACCATTGTCATATTTTCTTGGCTAGTCGAGCCGCATGATTTGTAAAACATCAGAAAAGTCAACAAACAGATTTTACTTCCACTGCAGAAAATCCAAGAAAATTGACATATATAAGCAACAAAAAGCAAGAAAGTAAAGGGTCTTTCTAATCTGTAACTAGTAACTATCTTATTCCGTTTTATAGCCGTATGTTCACAAACTCAATCAGCTCTAAGTTTAATTTTGATTAAGAAAGATTGCAGGAGACGAGATGTCTGAAAGTAGAATGGTTCATCTTAGATTAGAAACGAGAAAAGTAATACACAAGGGCTATTTTGCCAGACAAAAAACTGAACTTACCTTCTGATTATGAACAAGTAAATACAGAGGGTACACACTTTTGATTCAACATAGCAAGGCCTTTTACGTCAAAGTTGAATTACGAGTAGAAATCTTAGGAACAACAGAGCGATTGAGCCTTGTTCACCAGATCTACGAAGAACTAGAATGAAGCAGTTTCTCTCCTAATACCTGTACATATGGCAGTGGTAAGAAGTGAATTAGAGGACAAAAGTGAAATAGTTTCAATTCTTAATATACAATTAGAAAGCATCTACGTTTAGAATGAGTGTCATCATTTAATTTGTTACTGAATCCTCAGGTGCTTCTCTTAAGGTTTGCTTTTAGCTTCTTGTCAATTTCATAGTGAGCATAAGGGTTCAGAGACAAGTCAACAACTACGACTTTCACAGGATCAATGTTATATTTTGAGACATTCTTACCAACATTGTCTTGCAGCACCTCTGAATAGAATCTCTTGACATTCTTACCAACAATGTTCACCTGATTTTTGACATATTTAACAGTATCCTATAATTTATCATAATCTCAGTTATGCTGATTATAACCCATTTGGTCAAAACTTAGCAGGATCAATAGCAGATAGTACAGTTTTAGTATCCTTTAATATATCCAGCGATGCATATGCCATCAGGTATGTTGGAGCACACATAATCCTCAATGAAATAGACGAAGCATAAAAACAATCTAGGGTTCAATACACTGGCGGAACCCAAAATCGAGGAAAGGGGAAAGGAGAGAGAAAGAGAGATTGACTTACCTACTCGTTGGAGTGAAGGGATTCCCGAAATTGCAAGTTTATATTGGACTTGGAGAATAGAGTAGTAGTCGAAGTGGTGGTTGTTTATCCTTTTGTCGCCGACGATTAAAGTATCAACGATGCCGAGTATTTGGTCGGTAACAGTTGCTAATGTCGGGTCAGATTCATGGGCATGGTCGCGGATGATTTGCTGCCAACTAGGTCACGATTTGTTAAGAGCTTTTCAATGATGGATAGCCAACACAATGCTTCAGGGAAGGGATGCTTCGGGGGGGGGGGGGGGGCATTGATGAAGAAGGAAGCTTAAGTTTACAGAGAAAGAATCGAAGAAGAAAAGAAAGAAATGCTTCAAGGAGGGGGGCCATTGATGAAGAAGGGAGCTTAAGTTTGCAGAGAAAGAATGAGAGAAGTGGTTGTGAGCCTGTGACCTAATTAGAATGTGGGAAATCCTTCTTACCAAAAAATAAAAAATATACTAATATTTACTTTCCCAGAGAATGTGTGGGAATATAAAAATATTCCATATACTTTCTTTAGTTTGCCACTGTTTTCCCTGGGAATTTCTTTTTTAATTTTATGTAATTAATTTCCAATTATTTTCCCACTAACATAGGTGGGAAACAAATTCTGCGGTTTTAGGCGCTAAACAGTTTCCACGAAAAGTCGGTGAGAACTATTAAAATTTTGGTAAAGTTTTCGTGTCCCCACTTTCCCACCGATTTTGTAAAATTTTTGGTGGGAATTACCATTGATATATTTTCGTGAGAAATATCCATGGAAAATTTACATTATTCTAGTAGTGTGCGTATCAAGCCTCAAATCCCCGTCCGCTTCCTAGGTAACACAGTTGAATTTGTATTTCAAGTATTCTGTCTTGGTCCTGCTCAACTTGAAATCCTTAGACTCAACGGTATGTATCCAGACCTCCATCCTCTCGTTAACACCACCTCGCGTCTCATCAATCAGGACTATGTCATCTGCAAATAACACGCACCAATGCACCTCTTCTTGAATATGTCGCGTCAATGCATCCATTGCCAAGTAAAATAAAAACGACCATCTCAACCGAGAAGTACACAGAGTCTCCTCATGTTGTCATAACCCGTGTCTTATCTCCATCATACATGTATTGGATCACTCTAATATACGCTACATGTACTCTCTTAGCCTTCAAACATCTCTATAGGACTTCTCTTGGGACTTTGTCATAAGCTTTCTCTAGGTCGATGAACACAATATGCATATCCTTCTTCATCACCCTATACTGCTCCACCAATCTCCTCATAATGTGGATTCCCTCAGTAGTCAATCATTCCGGTATGAAACCAAACTGGTCCTCGGAAATGGACACACTCCTCCTCATCCTTCCTTCAATCACCCTCTCCCAAACATTCATCGTATGACTTAACAACATGATACCCCTATAGTTGTTGCAGTTTTAGATATCCCCCTTGTTCTTGTACAATGGAATCATCGTACTCCGCCTCCACTCTTCATACATCTTCTTCGTCCTAAAAATGACGTTAAACAACCTAGAGAGCTATTCCAAGTCTGCCTTACCCACGCTCTTCTAAAAGTTTACAGGGTTCTCGTCTGGCCCGGTCACTCTACCCTTACTCATCCTGTGCATAGCCCCTTCAACCTTCCCCACTCGTATGCATCTACAGAACCCAAAATCACGATGACGCCCCGAGTACTCCAATTCACCCAATACAATGCTCCTATCCCCCTCTTCATTCAAGATTTTGTGGAAGTAAGACTGCTATCTCTGCCTAATCTGTGCCCCTCCAACAAAACTCTGCCTAATATGAGCCACGAAGTATCAAAATTGTAAATATGAAGTAAATTGTGCACCTTAACTATCCCACATTGAATGTGAAATAATAATTCCTGTATAACTCTATTTGGAACCAAACCGGCAACTTAATATTCTTATCCCATATATAGATAGTATTATTATCTCATGTATGTTAGTTATCTCATAGTAATACATGTATATTTCTTCTCTTGGTAAAGCGCCGTTTTTTCTTCGCTCCTTTGTGAGCCTTTGAATTCAAATAAAGCCCAATACTTGAATTCTAATACCGACTTAACCAAATGTTTTATTCTTCAACTAATTAAGTAGAAAGGCACAAAAAGAGATGTGCTAACGTGTGACCTTTCGTGTGTAATGAGTTAACTTACCACTGGACCAAGAGAACATTCTTATTGAGCTTTGTCATCCGAAATTAGGTTTACACTTCTATTTTCGCATATATGTTTGTGAACTTATTAATCATTGTCAGCTGACACTGTTTGGCTCAATGTAAATATGTCCCTGATTGATCCTATGCTTCACAGTGTCTCCTCTCTATTGATCATTGTTGGTTACTGTTAGATCCAAGTTTCAATGATAAAAAATAATCTCTACTTGGAGGTACATTTCAGGAGCAAAGGAAATAACAAGTAAGATTATCAAAAATATGCAAAGAAAGACAAAAGGAGCAAAGGAAAAGAAGAAAAAGATCTGACAGCCCATGCGAAGGAAGATAAGAAAGGAACATCCAAAATCAAAGGAGCTCAAGATTGCTAAGAATCCGCATGTCATATCTATCAAAGAACTAAGATCTACTCATTGAAGGAAGGTTGTTGAATTCCTAAATCAAAGGTTGTTTGTTGAAAAAAGGATTCACTCATAGATGGAAGATTCTATCCTGCCCGCTAGTCAAGACTCAAATCAAGGAGGCTCCACACTTATTCTTAGAAAGAATTATCTTTCAATTCATTCCAAGGATCAATTTCCTTGGTGTCACGTCCTGAACTACCCTTCTAGACGTGATTGGCACTCAGCTAACACCACCTTCCAGACGAACCCCTTTCTCATATGTTTAACCATTTACACAAACACCGAGAGACAATAAGTGCAGGTCTAAAAATATTATTAATAATTAAAAATGATATAGTTACCAACCAATACCTTAGTCAATTGATAGAAAGACTTATGGTCACTCAAATAATAAACTCTAACTCAAATCTCATACTAAGACCATGGAGCATCTAACAGATTAACATGAGTTTAATTGACGGGTATTCAAACCCCAAAGAGAAGGAAGTAACTAACACAAACTAGATAAAGTTGCAGTGACAACCTCCACAAATAATACAGTGGCTCACTTCAACAATAAAATCACCCTGACCGAACTTTTTATCCACTAGCTTTTATCGTCTACAACAGTATCTACATAGAGATGCTGGTAAGGAGTGAACTATACATAAATATAACCCAATAAGATCCTCGACCCGCCATTTTGAATACCTTTGGAACAAGCGTAAGAAAATATAAACACACCACAATAAGAACGGTATAATAAATACAATGGCGATAAAATAACTCAATATATATGTATCAACAGAGTTAATAAGAATTAATCAAGAAGAGTATACATTTCTTAACACGGTACACACTAAGAACTTGTCATAATTGTAGTGAAAGAAATTAACCAACATATTTATGAGTCCATAACGGCGCCACAATGCCTCAATGATGTAATAAAACATACACAATGCTCATTGAAGCATACACAATGCCCCAAATATATATATCAAGAAGCATACACAATGCTCGAGTGATGTAGAAAGGAATACATAATGCCCCAACATCATGACTCACAACGGTATCACACCATCAAATCCAACATCACGGCTCACAACCATATCACACCATCAAATAACTAAAAAAAAATTAATTTTCAGTATTTTTTTATATAAAATAATATAATCACGGCCAATGTTTTAAAAGGTGTGGGCGTAAGGTGAGGCGTTTTACATATGCCTCAGCGAGGCATAATCCCCGAGGCACTGGGCGTAAGACCCATAGGTATTTAATTTTAAATATTTTATAAAATAATATAATTACAGTAAATATTTATAAACAAGTAAAATTGCATAAAAAATGAATTGAGGAGACTGAATAGGGAAAAGAAGGACTTGGAACCTAAATTTGAAGTTTGTGAAATCGAAAAAGATGTACTTAAATAAGAAGTTCAAGAATTACAATTGTAACTCAATGGCATACGCAAATCTACCAGTCACAGCTCTGTCAGCTCAAATCAAGCGACTTACAAGTCAACTAGAAAAAGACCTCTTGGAAATGGATCTACTATTACCGACACTACCAGTAGATCAAATGATAAATACACTCTTGTATGCCACTACTATAATAGAACTGGTCAGAAGTATTCCTTTTGTAGATTTCGTAACTCAAATATTTTAGGATGGATCTGAAAGCCCCAAAACAATCATGCTATTACGAGAACTAACAAAAAATGACACAAGAAATTATGGGTACCTAAAAGAAGGTAATAATTTTATTTTTACATTCTAGACTGCATTAAAAATTTAGATGGCCACATTTGTGTGGCATCCATATCTGATAATCTGTGGCTTTAGCATAAGAAGCTTGACCATGTATGTGATGCATGCCAACTTGGAAAACAAACTAGAAATTCTTTTAAACCCAAAGATGGTGTGTCTACCACCAAGCATCTACAACTGCTACACATGGAGTTTTTTGGACCTATTAGAACTACTCATATTGGAAGTAAACAATATGCATTTGTCATTGTTGATGATTACTCACATTTTACGTGGGTAATATTATATCTCACAGAGATGAAGCCTTGAAGAATTTTGAGATCTTCTGCAAAAGAATTGAGAGAGAAAAAAGGTACCTCATCTCAACCATACAAAGTGATCATGGAGGAGAATTCGAGAGAAGATCATTCGAAGAATTTTGCAAGAAACAAGAATACACTCACAACTTCTCGGCCCCTAGATCACCTCAATAAAATGGAGTGGTCGAACGCAAAAATAAAACCCTACAAGATATGGCTAGAACAATGATAGTGGAACATTCTTTGCCAAATCACTTTTAGTCAAAGACAGTCAACACAGCATGCCATATCCTTAATTGATATCTCATACGGCCTCTCTTGAAGAAGACTCCATATAACTGTGGAAAGGTAAAATGCCAAACATAGGCTACTTTCATCCCTTTGGAAGCAAATATTTCGTCCACAATAATGGCAAGGACAATCTTGGTATGTTCGATCCAAGAAGCAACAAAGGTATATTTCTTGGCTATTCAAACAATAGTAGGTCATTTAAAGTTTATAGTAAACGTACACGGTGTGTAGAGGAATTATTTCATGTTATCTTTGATGATAATAACTCTACGACCGAGAAAAGATTTGTTGCAGGTGATGAAGACATTAACTAATATGTATCAAATACGAATGAATATCAGGAATAAAAAAATTCTACTGACAACAGCAATGAAACTGCATAGTCGACTAATGAACCTATCATCAATCATGCTGATCCTCAAAAAGAGTCGACTACTCAGCTAGCTAAAACGAGACCAAATGAATGGGCTAAATATCCGCAGAAGTTCATAATAGGAAATCCAAATGATGATATGAAAATCAGGGGAGTCCTCAAGAAAAAGGCCAACATATCACTTATATCTCAAATCGAACCAAAGAAGGTTGATGAAGCCTTAAAGGACTACAGCTGGGTACAAGCCATGCAAGAAGAACTTGATCAATTTGATAAAAATCAAGTATGAAAACTGGTGCCTAAGTCAGCAAGTACCACAATCATTGGAACCAAATGGGTATTCAGAAATAAGTTGAATGAAGATGGAAAGTTAGTTAGAAACAAAGCCAGACTAGTTGCTCAAGGCTATTCACATCAAGAAGGAGTCGACTATGATGAAATATTTGCTCTGGT
The DNA here is from genome assembly GCA_000715115.1 of Nicotiana otophora. Classification (NCBI taxonomy): domain Eukaryota; kingdom Viridiplantae; phylum Streptophyta; class Magnoliopsida; order Solanales; family Solanaceae; genus Nicotiana; species Nicotiana otophora. The sequence goes on from AWOL01S0032776.1 coordinate 191,898, forward strand.
AGTTCGATTAAATCAATTCATATATTACTTGCATATGTATCTTTAAAAGGTTTCAAACTATTTCAAATGGACGTTAAAAGTTCTTTCTTGAACGGTTCTATTGATGAGGATATATATGTAAAACAACCTCCTGGCTTTGTGAACTCACAATTATTTTACCATGTCTATAAGTTGATTAAAGCCATATATGGACTCAAACAAGCGCCTCGAGCTTGATATGAGAGACTAAGTTCTTTTCTAACTGATCATGGATTTACCAGAGGTAAATTAGATACTACATTATTTATCAAAAGGTCCTCTGAAGGTAATCTGATTATTCAGATATATGTCGATGATATTATGTTTTGGTAGTACTAACTCTGTTTTGTGCAAGGATTTCTCAAATCTCATGCAGAATGAGTTCGAAATGAGTATTATGGGAGAACTCACATTCTTCCTTGAACTTCAAATTCAACAATAAGAAAAGGCACATTTATTTGTCAGACGAAGTACACTAAGGAGTTGATTCAAATATTCGGCATGAGCAATGCTAAAGAACTTAGAACGCTCATAAGTCCATCAACCACTCTTGATAAAGATGAGAAATGAAAATCAGTGGACAAAAACTAAGTACCGTGGAATGATTGGATCACTTCTTTACTTAACTTCTAATCGATCAGATATTATGTTCAACGTGTATAAATATGTCAGGTTTCAGACAGCTCCTAAGGAGTCACATTTAACTGCAGTAAAGCGAATAATTCAGTATCTTGTCGGAACTACCTCTCATGGACTATGGTATTAACGTTCTAACAATTTTAAATTTGAAGGATTTTCAGATGTTGATCTTGTAGGTGACAAAGAAGACATGAAAATCACTAGTAGAACATGTCAATTGCTGGAAAAAACATTAATCTCCTAGAATAGCAAGAAACAAGGATCGGTGGCCTTGTCCACGATCGAAGCAGAGTACATAGCCATTGGACAATGTTGTGCTCAACTACTCTGTATGTCCCATCAATTGGGTAACTATGAATTATCTTTTAAACCTATTTAAATATTTTGTGACAATTCTAGTGCTATATGTCTCTCAAAGAATTATGTGCATCATTCTAGAGCTAAGCATATAGACATCAAGAATCATTTTATTAGAGACCATATTATTAAAGGATATATAGAATTAATGTTTGTTAGTACTAATGATCAATTAGCAGACATCTTTATAAAGCCCATACTTGGAGATGGATTTTGTGTTTTACGCGACTCGCTTGGCATTATTTCACTTAGTACAAAAAAATAGGACCGATGTGTTACTAATTACTTTTACTTCCACTTTCGGATTTATTTCCTTATGCGTGTAAGTATTATTAAAGATGTGCCTCCTATTTCCCTCCTTTTCACATGTTTTCATGACTCTCCTGGAAGGAAAACCAATCATCACGTCTATTCACTGACACCTTTTCCTTTTCTGCACAGCCGTCAAACTCACTCATTTTAGTTCACTCCATTATTTCTATCACTTTCAAACCCTCCTTCTCTACTCATCAATGGCGAAAAATTCCAAAAACCTTTCTACCTCCACTCGAAAGAGTACTCGCTATCATCACGACCTCTAGAACCAGTCAATTTAGGGTCAGATCACTTAGAAGACTTTACCTTTTCACAAGCAGAGCTCTCCGATGATGAGCGTAGTTTGAACGAAAAAGCCCTAGGCAAAATCCCCATGAAAGAAAATCTTGAGTCACTCACCCTACAGAAGCCCAAAGTAGACCTCACAAGCTCTCTAGATTCTGAAATCAACTTCTGGGATACCCCAAACAGAGATGCTTTCATCACTTTCAGGGATAAACCACTAGCCCATGGCAGGGTTATTGATTTGGACGACATGGAAAGCCTCAACTGCAAGGTAAAGGATCTTTTCGATTTTCAAGGTTGGAAAAACTTTCTCTCTCTACCTCCACTAACGGTTTATGAAGCCTTAGTTAAAATATTATATGTAAATCTTCTTTCCCCAAAACCTAACAAATAATAGTCCTTAGTTCTAGGTAAGTGTATTATACTAGATTGTGTCCTGTTTGATTTAATTTTTCAGTGTAAGTGTTCTAGATTCTCAATGATGTTAAACAAATTTGGCCTAAAGATTTTGAAATTTATTTGGCCAAACAAAATGATGCATAGCTGAGTCACCCACCGATTGCATTCCTAGTCAATTAGGACCTAGTGATGTAAGCTTTGAAGCCCGAGTTCTCACACACATTGTGTCAACAACCGTTATTCCCCGTACATGATCATTCTCTACCTTTTTCCAATAGGATACCTTTCTGGTTTATTGCCTCATGACTAAGAATAAAGCTAAGTTGCCCTCCTGGGATATCAACTTCATGATTGAGAGTGTTGTTGATCCCAAAGCCTTCCTTATGATATGGTTATCACCCACCTTCTCGAATCCCACAACATCTCCCTTTTCAAATATTCCTTTGTTACAGTCACCAGATCCTACAACTCCAGAGTCTTTTCTAGCATAGGATATGTTGATGTGAAGGGCACTTGGATAAGGAAGCAAGAAGGAGAATCTAAGGTTGCTCAGACTGAGTCCAAAGCCAAAGCGTCTGTTTCTCATTCTAGTGCTTGAGACCGTGATCTTGTAGAAAAGTTAATTGCTATTGACAACAAGGTGACCATCATCAAAGATTTGATGGTCTCCACTCAAACAACAATTGTAGATATTCATGACATATCAAAGGAGACATGGTCTGATGTATCCAAGATAAGAGTCAAGATTCTCAGGATAGCAGAGAATGCAAAGAAAGCCTTTAAGGAAGTGCATGACAGGATAGATGGGATATCAGTCACAGTGAATGCTAGCTTTGATCATCTTAATAAGGCTATTTGCAATACCCTTACTTATTTTATGCATCGCTAAATTTGTTGGTGGATGGATATTTATGACAACATTTTCTTTTGTGTTCTGTTTTTGGACTGGATTTCCAATCATGGGTTGTACTGATAAGACAATTATCTCTACCCTAACATACTTAACTAGTTAACTATTACTTGCTTTGACATACTTTTTCTAGTATAATGCTTTTTGGTGATGCCAAAGGGGGAGAATAAGATACAGGTACAATTTTGAATTTTTTAGCTACCCAGTTGAGAGGGAGTCTACTTATAAAAATGCACACACACATCAGGGAAGATGTACAGTTGATGGTGAGTCGACTACAAAAGAAGAAGAATAAACTAATATGGACATGGAAGTAAACTGATTTTATCTTATTATTTTGTCATCATCAAAAAAGGGGAGATTGATAGATCTAAGATTCAATGATGAAAAATAACATACCTCTACTTGCAGGTACATTCCAGGAGCAAAAACAAGTACAAGTAAGATTGTCAAAAATATGTGAAGGAAGACAAGAAAAGAATGAGCAAAAGGAAAGAAGAAAAAGATCTCCAAAGATCTAACATTCCATGCGAAGGAAGACAAGAAAGGAAGGTCCAAAATCAAAGGAGTTCAAGATTGCTAAGAATCCGCATGTCATATCTATTAAGGAACTGAAGATCTTCTCATTGAAGGAAGGCTTTTGAATTTAAAACAAAGGATAAATCAAAGGTTGTTCGTTGAAATAAGGTTCGCTCACAGATGGAAGATTCTATCAAGCCTACTAGTCAAGCCTCAAATCAAGTAGGTTCCACACTTATTCTTGGCTAGAATCATCTTTCGATTCATTCCAATCTTCAATTCTCTTGGGACTCCAATCTCTCAAAATTTGCCACAATCAAATCAAAGCAGATTTCTCAATGTGTATATATTATATAATGGCCAAGAGGAGTAGTATATATTGATCGAATCGACTCCGTGCTCTTTGTTCTACTCTAAGTAAGCATTATAATCTGGGTGTGATTTACTGTGTAACTAGTAGAGAGAAGAAAGAAGAAAAATATTAGTGATGCATTGTATCGAAAATACGAAAAGTGTACTTAGAACTAAAAGAAAGTTGGTGTTCGTGATAACATCAATACACTTGTACGAAGTTTTCAAGGAGTTTTGAAGAGAGAATTCTCTAGCAACCCAATGGGACTGGAGTAGGATTCCCATTGAATCCGAACTAGTATAAAAAATACTTGGTATCATTTATTGTTTGCATTTTACATTCTATCTTTATCTTTTCTCTCGCATCTCTTTCTAGTCGACTGATTGGTAAATTAGTCAACTACTTAGTTATAAATAAATACGATAATTCACCACCCTCTTGTACTTTCAGTTACTACTACTAACTTTGGTTCCTCAAAAGTCATCACTCAGTATAACAATATGCAATGGTTTTAGCGACTCTTTTGCGTACCAAACAAAGGATAAAAGCTTTACTACGATTATTCTATTCGAATACTGTCATGACTTTTCTGGTTGTATCCTGCATGACTTTCACAAGTTTTTTCTGTATGTATGTACTTATAAAAATTTTACTTCATCTGCTTGCCTGGTAAGATTATTGTGAGACAGTTAAACCATAATATCAAGGTTAACAAACAAATTATCGCATCTCACTTTTTCTTGATAATTTCTATTTCCTATGGTAAAAACTTTTTCTAAAAAGAAAAGCAAATTTGAAGTACCTACTGCTAGGAATTTAGTTTGCATATGCAATTGTTGCGTTTAGGAGGTTCAAAGTTCGAAGAAAATTTCATACCGACAACAAACATAAGAGACAATTGTTAATACCTTCGAAGTGCTCACATAATCTGCAACATAGAATATTTTAAACCAAATATTGCAAAAATATGATACCTTTTGGGATGGTTTTTAACTTTTGACTCACGCTTACCTTATACAAAGAATTTCAAGGTAAAAAATTAAAAGTGTTTCCCAGGAGGAAAGTGAGCGGCAACACTTGTTAAACTTGAAATTCTGTCTATCGGACAAGAGGGGACAAAAATTCAAGACCATCCACTTTGAGGATTATTTGTGTATTTCACCCGATTTTAAATCACATTGTGTTCACCCAAAAACTTATCATTCCTGCCAATTATGTTAATGGTCTTGAGTTGTGGATATTCTCCATAGGCCTGAATTATGACCTGACAAAAAATGGTGCAACCGCTAGCGGATTTTCAGGGGCAAGTGGACAAATAGCCATTTTCAGGGATGCTATTAAGAGATTAACCAATACTTATTTTGACCTGAAATTTTAAACTTAAAATATTTACTTCAGGATAATTCATTATACTTTTGTCCTGAAAAATTGAACGGAAAAATTAAATACGGAACGCACTGGCTTGTAATGACCCGATCCGTCATTTTGGTTACTAGCTTTTATTTTTGTATTCCGAGAATTTTCATAGCTCTATTTGATGATTTATGAATTATGTGTGTAGTTTGTGTCGATTTTTGAAAAATTTAAATGTGAATTGTTAAAGATAAAAATCACATTTTCTGCAGCTTGTTTTGCTCTTAGTTTGGTTGCTAGGGATTGTGTGATGGTAGGAGGAGGTGGGGAAGGATAGTTGGGTGGTTTTTTTGGTTGGGTATTGGTTTCTTTTGGTGGAGTATCTGGTTTATTGTTGTGAAGTTGGGCATTTTGGATGGGCTCTGTAGGTGACTTATTGGTCTGTTGGTGTTGAGGTTTATCAAAGTTGGCTGAGATCTTTGGGTATGTGGAAGTAGGTGGGGAAGGGGTGGTTTGGGTTTTTGTTTGAGCTAGTTGAGGAACCTTGGCAACATGACTAGGTAGCTCATTGGCTGATGTCTTCTCCAAGTGTCCTGGTGCATTTTGAACAACTACTTGAATGAGGTCGACCACCTGGTTTGTTGATGAAGGAGACAGGGGTCGTGCATTAGTGTTTTTGGCTATGTGGTTGCATTTCAATTGCATGGGGATGCTCACAATCAATAGGAGATTGGTTTTCATGGGTTGATGCATAATTGACTGCTTGGGAATGACTGGTGTATTTGGTCGAACACCTATAACAGTGGTAGCTGCAGAAATCAATTTAGGAGAAATTGTGACTTTTGATTGATTGACCTCAGGTTGTGATGGATTGGGAAGATTCCCTATAGCTGCAGAAACATTTTGGCATTGACCTTGATAGAGTTGGATAGTTGGTTCACCATCTCCGACCAACTGAGAAACTGGGGAAGAAGATGAGGATCGATCACCAGGAATTGGGCCTTGTAAAGTGACTCCAGCACCACAATGAGCTTTAGGAACATCCAAAGGTTCATTTTCAGTAAATTACACTTCAATTGGGTCACTGGAATTGGTTGGGGCATTTCGTCGAACACCTGTTATGTTCGCGATTTGTACGTATGTTTGGTTGGGGTCCTTGGTGACCCGAGGCCATTTCGGCACATTATATGAAAAATTAGAAAAATAAGTCTAAACTTGAAAATTCTTGAGTTTTAATAGTAGATTCTTGATATTTGATGTTATTTTGATGATTTGAGATAGAGATCGAGTTTTTATGGTGTTATTACACTTATGTGAAAGTTAAATATGGAGCCCGATGGGCTCGAGTGAGTTTTGGATGGGTTGCGCATGGTTTTGGTGAAGCTGATGAACAACTGGTGTGATGAACCTTCAAATCTCGCATTTGCAAGGTTATGCTCGCATTTACAAGCACCACTTATGTGAGAGGTAGCTCAAATTTGCAAAAAGGGGCTAGGGTTGGGCACTTCGCATTTGCCAACATTTGTCACGACCCCAATTTTTCTCCATAGGATGTCGTGATGGTACCTAGTCTCTAAGACTAGGTAAGCCTAACATACATGCAGAATTTAATTGAAATAATGATAAAACTTTCAAATTAACCAACCACTATCATAAGAGGGACTCCGCAACTCAACAGACCAAAACTTCCAAAATCTGGTGATACCAAGTCATAAGCTCTACAAGAGTATACTGAATATCCCTATACAACAATAGCTATAGAAACGGAAAATGAAATAGAACTAGATAGAAGGTGACTCTGAGGCATGCGGATGCTCGCGGGTATACCTTGAAGTCTCCAAATTCGAGCTCGACTCACCGGTGCATGGGCTGGTAAGAGGTACCTAGATCTTCACAAATCTATGTACAGAAGTGTAGCATGAGTACACCACAATGGTACCCCTGTAAGTGTCAAGCCTAACCTCGGTAGAGTAGTGACGAGGTCAGGTCAATACCCTAGTGGAATAAATAAGAAAACTGAACAAGTATATGAAAGTATGATAATGAATAACAACGGAAGTGATACGATGAAGAAATATACCTAGAATAGCTACACTGAACTAAGGCAATTAAGGCATCACATAAGAAAATAAGGAATAATATGCCAAGGAAACAATGCAACCAAAAAACAAGTGATGTAATAGAAAGGTATCAACAAGAATCACTACCGAGGTACCGCCTCCTAATCGCATTTCACAAAAACAAATCACAATCTTTCCATATATCACTGCGGGAGCCTTGCATTTAGTTTTGAAAATTAATTTTCCGAAATAGCTACCCGTGATTTAACCTAACTTATCATACCGCGTTCTTCAAGTAGTTCCCCTATTAGCAACATGCGTATCAAGACCACTTTATCTCACCGCATGCGTTTCAACCCCAATCTGTATACCACCACATGTGTATTAATATCACAACAGATCACAAATCACACCTCAAGTGCCCAATACCACAACTTGCCAAAGAAGTCAACAATAATAGTATTTCTATAATAAATAGCCCATGGATCAACCACAATATGTACAAGAGTCTCGACAATAGCAACCGAAAGTGAATAAGTCAACAAGAATGATATTTCAACAAATTTGCAAATTTGCCTCAATGTGAATCAAGGCCTTTATAACTTCAACATCAAATTCAACAATAAGATATTCCAAGAAATAGCAACTTCAAGTAAAGAAACTCAACGGTTAAATAATGAATAAGGAATTGAGAGAACAATAACTTCAACTAAATATGTAAGATAATTAGCAAATAAGAGATAAGACAAGAATTAACGATGCAAAGTAAACCATGTGAATAAAGACTAATGATGATAAGTATAACATGCTATGGCAACTCAATTAAAGGCATGGAAAGAATCTTCATAACTAAAACCGAGCAATTACCACATTTAGCTCGTGTACACACTCGTCACCTTGGGTACATGACTTTCACGTATCACGATTAACACAAAACAAAACCAATCCTAAGGGTTAATTCCCTCACACAAAGTTAGGCAAGACACTTACCTCAAAACACACTAACTCAATCTACTAGTAAGACTTTTCCATGATTATCCAACTCCGATCGGCTCGAATCCAGTCAAAACAACTTCATACCATAAGTACAAACTATAGGAAGCTATTCCGAACAATAAAGTTACAATCTTTAAAAAGAAAGAAAAAGTCAACTCAAATTATCAACCCCGGGCTTGCATCTCGGAACCGACCAAACTCACAAAATCTGAACACCAATTCGATAACAAGTCCAACCATAAAAGAATATACTCAAATCCAACTTCAAATCGCCTTTCAAATCCCTAAAATTTAGTCTAAGAAGTTTCACAATTTCCCCCCCAATATTTCCAACTAAAATCATTAATTAGATGACAAAAATAGAGATAGATTCATGTACAATAGTCAAATCCGAGTTGGAATCACTTACCCCGATGATTTTCTTGAAAATACCTCGAACAATCACCAAAAACCGAGCTCTCTAGGTCCAAAGAATGAAAAATTAGATAAAACCCTCGAACACTCCCTTTTCTGCCCAGTGATTCTCGCTTCTGCGAGCCAAACTGTCGCACTTGGGAAACCTGCACCTACGGAAAATCCATCACAGGTGCGGTTCACACTAAGGTCAGGGAACTCCACTTCTGCAGACAAAATCGCGCACCTGCGGAGCATGGGCGCACCTACCCACACATGCCTGCGGAGGGTCTCTGCTTCTGCGACCCCAAAGCTGGCTAGCCCCTTTCCGCATCTGCGATGCTTCTCTCACACCAGCGAGTCTGCTCCTCCGCATAACTGACCTCACCTGCCGTCCCAGCTTTCCAAATCAAACCTCACTTTTGCGGCTCATAGTCCATTCCTGCAGTGCCGCACCTGCGACCCAAAGTGCGTAGGTGCGATTGCACCAGAACCTCAGTAGCTTCAGCATTCCCTTAAGTCCAAAATTATTCCGATTTCAATCGGATTCACATCCGGTCCCCCGAGACCCTGTCCGAATATACCAATAATTTTCAAAACACATAACGGACCTACTCGAGGCCAAAAATCACATCAAACAGCATTGATTCTACGAATCGCGACCCAATTCTAGCCTGTTGAAACTATGAACATCCGACTTCCAAAACTAACGCACCAAAACAACTCCGATTGACCATATATTTTGTACACAAGTAACAAATGACATGGTGGATCTATTCCAACTTTGAGAATCAGAATCGGAATCCGACCCCGATATCAATAATGTCAACTCCCAGTCAAACTTCTCAACTTTCTAACTTTCGCCAATTCAAGCCAAAACGACCTACAGACCTCCAAATCAATATCCGGACATGCTCCTTAGTCCAAAATTACCATACAGAGCTATTGGAGCAATCAAAACTTCATTCTGAAATCGTCTACACAAAATTCAAACTACATTTAACTCTTTCAACCTAAGATTTCAACTTTGGGACCAAGTGTCCCATTTCACTTCGAAACTTACCCGAATCAAAACCAAACACCCCCGGAAAGTTACATAATCACAATACAACATAGAGGAGGCAATAAATAGGAGAACATGGCTAAAATACTCAAATGGACCGGTCGGGTCATTACATCCTCCTCCTTTTAAAACAAACATTCATCCTCGAACGAGTATAGAGACATACCTGAAGTGGTGAAAAGATGAGGATAACACCTACGTATATAATGCTCAGCCTCCCCAGTCGCCTCCTCGGCTAGTTGACCCCTCCACTGAACCTTTACTGAAGTATTGTTGTTTGACCTTAACTTTCGGATTTGCCGGTCCAACATGGACATCGGCTCCTCCACATAAGACAAATCCTTATCTAATTAGACTGAGTTAAAATCTAACACATGGGACGGATCACCGTGATACTTCCGGAGCAGAGAAACATGGAATATCGGATGAACCCCAGCTAGACTAGGTGGTAATTCAAGCTTGTAGGCCATTTCACCTATCCTCTCAAGAATATCAAAAGGTCAGATATACTTAGGGCTCAACTTACCCTTCCTCCCGAACCTCATAACGCCCTTTATGGGCGAAACCCGGAGAAAGACCCACTCTCCAACCATGAATACAACATTGAAAACCTCCTGATCCATATAACTCTTCTGTCTAGATTGGGTTGTACGAAGACTATAACACCCCGAAAATGTTTTTGAAGTACTTAAGCGCTATTAAGAAAGTTGATGTGCGCTAATTATATTATTTTGTGTGTATAAAATGACTATTATATGAATGATATCAATTGATCATGATAATATATGTATGATTTGTATTAAAAACGGTTTATGGTCTAAGAAGAGCCCCAAGGCTAAGTCAAGTTGAAATCTTTTTGATGGGATATAGTTTCAAGTGAGTTCGCATAAGATCTAAATTCAAACGAGCATACCTATCTTGATATGAATAGTTATATGATGTATTACCTATCAACACAAAGTTCCATGTGTCTATTTTAAAATGCTTCAAACCGTTCATCATTTGGACACACTTACAAGAAGTTATGGCCAAATTACCAAAGGCTGGAAAAATGCGATTTTGTGACTAATTCTACGATCGCAGAATAATTATGCGATCGCGAAAGTGCTTCTTCGACCGCAACCTAGTTGCAGAATGGACCAGAATAGCTCAGTTCTAGACATCGATTTTTGTGACCATTTTGCGACCCGCATAGCCATTCTGTGGTCCATTATGCGAACGTAGACCTGCTTTTGGAGGGTTAATTTTTTTATTTTCATAACCCGACCCCATTTTGATAAATAGGCTTTGGGGTTTATTTTGGGAAAATTATCTGAGATTTTTTAGATAGAAGTGAGAGTGTTCTAGAGAGAGAAAGTAGATGAAGTAGTTTGTTCATCAAGATTTTGCCCAAGCTTTGAAATCCAACAAGAAAATCTCACAAGATCTTCATCTAAGAGGTAAGATTCAAATCCCTAGTCTTCAAATTCGAGTTTGGGTAAAAGATGGGTGATTGAAAGTATGATTCTTGGGTGTAAGAGTATTATTTATACATGCTTGTATAATAGGGTTTGTGGGAAGATTGTTGAGCTCAAATAAGTAAATATTGGGTTGTGTAGTGAAGGAAATCTTGTAGAAGAACCTTGTAGTTAAATTTGCGTACCTAGTGTTTGATAAAATGCTCAAAAGAGTTGAGACCATGAATATCTTCCTAATAATGGTTCAATTTTTTTATCTCTCAAAATAGATTGGGATTGCTAGAGTTTCCAGAATGTTGTAATAATTTAAGAAAAGCTCAAAGTAAGGTATGTTGGCTAAACTACTCTCTTAGAATTGAATTCAATGATGTTCTCATAAGTTTCAAGTATGGTTGTCTCAAGTTCCTTATTCTATGTTCCGAGTTGTTCCCAATAAATTTGATTGTCCCGAATAAACAAAGTGTCGCGAATTAAGTATTCAAAACGTGTTCCGAATGTTTCTAACACATTATGTTATCCTTTAGAAATGTGTTCAACAATGATATGTATGTTAAAATGCTATGTCTTTGAGTTGTGTTTCAAATGAAGGTTATGATTCCGAATTGTGTGAGAAAACTCAATATGTTTAAGACTCTTAATTGCTTATATGTGTACCTAAAGCCTTGATTTTAAATGTCTTACTGTTGATAACCTATAAAGATGTGAAAGAAGTATGAAATGCGATGATTGATATAAGTGAAAGTTATACTTGTGGCCAATGGTGCCAATGGAATTAAAAGATGCGAAAGAAGTATGAAATGCGATGATTGATATAAGTGAAAGTTATACTTGTGGCCAATGGAGCCAATGAAATAAAATTATGTGAGAAAGGTTATGAAATGAGCCTTGATTCAACTATTCCGAATTGAGTTCGAAAATAAAATTACCTAAAAGCCTATAAACTCAAGTCATGCTCATATGTGGTTGTTTTAACAGACGTTATGATTTGAGTATTTTCTATGTGTTTTGCGTTCTTGCATATTTGTGAGTGAAAATTGTGTATTGCCCTTTGTGGGGAAAAGTGTGTCACGAATAAATGGTGTGTTATTTGCTGATGATTTTAACTTGCGCATCAATTGCCAATCAGTTTACTCCATTTCTCGTAAATAAATCTATGATGCTTAAATTGTTCATTTCTAATAAACTTAAAGTTGTGATTTTCGAAATATTATATGTATGTTGATATTTATAATGATGATACATGAGAGGGAAGAAATAAAAGTTTGGAATAACAAATATAGCCATCGTGCCTTGAATAAAGAATCTTGTGAATGGCCAAAAGAGCCAAGGAAATATTGTTGTTGTTATTGGTTGAAAATACTATTGGAGATTTATACAATGTGGAAGATGATGAGGTAAATAAATTTGCACCTATGTTATTTTTATGAATTATTCCCCTTATTTGGGATGAGATTGATGTGATAAAATTATTCCTCTTAATTGGGATAAGATTGATTGATATAAAAGGGTTGATGCCTTGAATAAGACAGCCTAGCCGATCGGGTCGTGATTGAACACCATGTCGCACACATGGTGGTGATTGTGCTGGAAATTGTAATTAAAATTGAGATTTTGGTTGATGTCTTCAAATAAGACATCCTAGCCGATCGGGTCGTGATCAGACTCCGTGCTAAAATTACAGTGGTATTGGTATTGATAGTAATTGTGGTTGATTCTCTAATGAGATAGCCTAACCGATCAGATCGTGATCGGACTCCGTGCTAAAATTACTGTGGTATTGGTATTGATAGTAATTGTGGTTGATTCTCTAATGAGATANAAAATTGAGATTTTGGTTGATGTCTTCAAATAAGACATCCTAGCCGATCGGGTCGTGATCAGACTCCGTGCTAAAATTACAGTGGTATTGGTATTGATAGTAATTGTGGTTGATTCTCTAATGAGATAGCCTAGCTGATAGGGTCATGATCAGACTCCGTGCTAAAATTACAGTGGTATTGGTATTGATAGTAATTGTGGTTGATTCTCTAATGAGATAGCCTAGCTGATAGGGTCATGATCAGACTCCGTGCTAAAATTACAGTGGTATTGGTATTGATAGTAATTGTGGTTGATTTCTCTAATGTGATATCCTAGCCGATCGGGTCAGGATCGGACTCCGTGCTAAAGGTACGGTGGTATTGGTATTGTGAACATCGGTATTGTGAAAACTGGTATTGTGACCATTGGTATTGTGAACATTGGTATTGTGAACAGTGGTATATCGGAGCTAAAGATCTCCCAACCAAAAATAATATTATCATCATAATTTGATTATCACTTCCCAGTATTATCTTCATGTTTTGGAAATTATTATGTTTTAACTTGGCATTTGAATATCATTGATTGTGACTTGTTGTTTCTATGGATTCCCTCTTCTTACATTGGTATTATATTTTAAAAGAGGGCAGTTAGCTTTACATACTAGTACTATTCCATATGTACTAACGTCCCTTTTGCTGGGGGCGCTGCATCTTCAATGGATGCAGGTGATTCATCAGAGGTGCAACTTTGGTCCTCGTTAGTAGTTACTCCCTATTCAGCAGGTTTTGGTGAGCCCTATTCTATTCCGGGCTCGATGTCACTTGATGTTACACTTTGTGTCTTGAGGTATCGCCGGGGCCTTGTTGCCAGCACTTCCATCTTTTCTTCTATCATATTTAGAGGCTCCATAGACAGGTTATGGGTGGTGTATGATGTTGGGAATTGAACTAGAAATGTTACTATTTGGCAAACATGTTTTGCATTATATCTATAAACTTGTAATACTTTGGAACTTATGAATGAAGTAGCTAATGGAATGAAATGGGAGTTGTTAATAAAATATTTTTAGTGTTTAATTTATGGAGTGCATATCCTCTTTATTCATGGATGAATTTAGGTAGAAGGAAATCTAATAGGCTTGCTCGGCCGGGTTCACTCGGTTGAGCTTCGGTCGCGCTCCCTGAGTTTGGGGTGTGACACAGCGGATTCTGAATCAACTTAACCTTTTCCAAAGCATCCTGAACCAAGTAAGTACCCAATAGCCTTTGCCTCACCCATCTCAAACCAACCACCGGAGACCGACACCGCATCCCATACAAGGCCTCATACGGAGCCTTCTGAATACTTGATTGGTAGCTATTGTTGTAGGAAAACTCTGCTAGCGGCAAGAACTGATCCCAAGAACCCCCGAACTCCATAACACAGGCATGAAGCATATACTCCAATATCTTAATAGTGCGCTCAAACTCCCCGTCCATCAATGGGTGGAATATTGTGCTCAACTCAACCCGTGTGCCCAATTCACACTGTACGACATTCCAGAATTGCGATGTAAACTGCGTACCCTGATCGGAGATGATGCATACCGGTATGCCATAAAGTTGGACAATCTCGCGAATGTATACCTGAGCCGGCTGCTCTGGAGAATATGTAGTCACTACCGAAATGAAGTGAGCCGACTTATCAACCTATCCAAAATAACCCATTCTACATCAAATTTCTTCTGAGTTCATGGGAGCCCAACAATGAAATCTATGGTAACTCGCTCCCATTTCCACTCGAAAATCTCAACCCTCTGAAGCAACCCACCTAGTTGTTGATGCTCATACTTCACTTCTGACAATATAGGCACCAAGATACACAATCCACTATGTCTTTCTTTATCCTTCTCCATCAATAGTGCCGGATCAAGTCCTGATATATTTTAGTGGCACGCGGATAAATGGAGTACCGCGAACTATGGGCCTCATAAAGAATCAACTAACGCAAACCATCCACAATGGGCACACATAGCCGGACCTACATCCGCAACACACCTTCATCTCCAATAGTAATCTCCTTGGTATCGCTGTGCTGAACCGTGTCCTTGAGGACACGCAAATGGGGGTCATCATACTAACGCTCTCTGATGCGATCATATACAGAAGACCGAGAAATCACGCAAGCCATAACTCGACTCGGCTTTGAAATATCCAATCTAACAAACTGGTTGGCTATGGACTGAACATCCAATGCCAATGGCCTCTCCGCTACTAGTAGATATGCTAAACTGCCCAATCTCTCCGCCTTTCGACTCAAGGCATCGGCCACCACATTGGCCTTTCCGGGATGATATAGAATAGTGATATCATAGTCCTTAAGAGACTCTAACCACCTCCACTATCGCAAGTTAATATCCTTCTATTTGAACAAATGGTGTAGGCTCCGGTGGTTGGTATAGACCTCACAAGGGACACCGTACAAATAGTGTCGCCAAATCTTCAAGGCATGAATAATAGCTGCTAAATCCAGGTCGTGGACAAGATAATTCTTCTCATGCACCTTCAGTTGTTTAGATGCGCAGGCAATCACCCTACCATCTTGCATCAACACCATACAAAGGCCACCACGTGACGCATCACAGTACACAGTGTAAGAACCCCGAACCCGTAGGCAACACCAATACTGGGGCTGTAGTTAAAGTAGTCTTGAGCTTTTAAAAGCTCTCCTCACACTCATCGGTCCATTTGAATGGAGCACCCTTCTGGGTCAATCTGGTCATAGGTGTAGCAATAAATGAGAAATCCTCTACGAAACGACAGTAATACCTTGCCAAACCAAGAAAATTCTGGATCTCAATAGCTGAAGACGGTCTGGGCCAACTCTGCACCGCTTCAATCTTCTCCGGATCTACCTTGATCCCCTCATTCGACACCACATGACCCAAATATACCACTAAATCAAGCCAGAATTCACACTTTGAAATTTTTCATACCACATCTTTTCCCTCAAGGTCTGGAGCACGATCCTCAGGAGTTGTTCATGCTCCTTTTGGCTCCAGGAGTACACCAAGATTTCGTCAATAAACACAATGACAAATGAGTCAAGATAGGGCTGGAATACACTGTTCATCAAGTGCATGAGTGTTATTGGGGCATTGGTCATCCCAAATGACATCACAAAGAACTCGTAGTGACCATACCAAATCCTAAAAGTAGTCTTTGAAATATTCGGATTCTGAATCTTTAGTTGGTGATAACATGACCGTAAATGAATCTTGGAGAACACTATGGCACCTTGTAGCTGATCAAATAAGTCATTAATGTGTGGTAATGGATACTTGTTCTTCACTGTAACTTTGTTCAACTGTCGATAATCAATACACATGCGCATATAACCATCCTTCTTCTTTAAAAACAAGACCAGAGCACCCCAAGGCGACACACTAGGCCGAGTGAAACCCTTATCAAGTAACTCTTGCAACTGCTCCTTTAACTTATTCAACTCCGCTGGGGCCATATGATATGGTGGAATAAAAATGGGCTGAGTGCCCAGCAACAAGTCAATACCAAAATCGATATCCCTATCGGGCTGCATGAACGGAAGATCCGCTAGGAATACATCTGGATAGTCACTTACTATCGAAACTGACTCAACAGCTGGAGTATCAACACTGACATCCCTCACAGGGACTAGATATGCATCATAACCCTTCCTAACCATCCGTTGTGACTTAAGGGAAGACATTACCCTGCTAGAAACATAATCCAAAGTAACCCTCCACTCCAAACGCGATAAACCTGGCATAGCCAATGTCACCATCTTGGCGTGACAATCAAGAATAGCATGATAGGGCAACAACCAATCCATGCCCATAATAAAATCAAAGTTTATCAAAACCACAAATAAAAACTAAAAACGACCGATATACACGATCAACAATAATAGAATCTCCCACAAGCGTGGACACATAGATAGGAGAACTCAAAGAATCACGGGATATACCCAAATACAGAGCAAAGTAAGATAATACATATGAATAAGTGGAGCCTGGATCAAATAAGACTGATGCATCTCTATGAAAAAAAGGAACAATGCATGTGATAACTGCGTTTGATGCAACCGCCTCCATCCTACTTTGAAAAGCATAACATATGGCCTGGCCTCCCCCTCTAGGGTGACCCCTACCCGCCTGACCTACACCCCTAGTTGGTTGTATAGGTGGAGTGGCAGCTGGTGCGGTAACCACGACCTAAGAAGTATGGGGACTCTGTGGAATACGTGGAGCTTGAGTAGTCGGTAGAGGTGCACCCAACCTGAGTCTGGGGCAGTCCCTCACCATATGACGAGTATCACCATACTCATAACAACCTCTAGGAGGACGTGGCTACTGAAACTGACTCGGGCCTGGTCGGCTGGACTGACCGCTAAAATCACCCCATGTAAGAGGTACACTAGGCAGTAGCAGTGCATAATGGGCAACCTGAGACTTGGGAGTAGCCGGAATACCATTAGAAGCTGGAAGTGCTGAATGAACTAGACGGCTCACGTAGCCTCTACCATGACAGGCTACAACTGTGGTAGGGGCACTACTATATGATCCTAAATATTGAGGCCTCTTGGCCTCCCTGGCCTCTCTCTCCCGGCCCCGCATACCCTCCAATCTCCGTGTAATTTCTACTACCTTCTGATATGAAGTAACTATATCCAACTCTCGAGCCATGGTGAATCTAACACCATTGTTGAGCCCCTCGATAAATCGACGGACTCGCTCTCTGACTAGGGAAACTAAGGTAGGTGCATATTTGGACAACTCACTGAACCTGGTAGCATACTCTGACATGGTCATAGCACCCTGGCACAACTGCTCAAACTCCGCGCGCCATGCATCCTGAAGGCTCTAGGATACAAACTCTCTCAGGAACATCTCTAAAAACTGAGCCCATGCGAGTGAATATGCCTCGACGGGGCTACCCTCCTCATAAGCTCGCCACCGCTGGTATGATGGTCCCGACAGCTAGAAAGTAGTATAAGCAACCCCGCTCGTCTCCACTATACCTATGTTACGGAGAATACGGTGGCACTTTTCCAGAAAGCCATGTGTATCCTCTATAGCTACGCCATTGAAAGTAGGAGGATGGTACTTCTTGTACCTCTCGAGCCTGAGCTGCTCTTCCTTAGATACTGCTGCCCTAACCTCGGGCTGAACTGGGACAACCGGCTGCACTATTATAACCTCTGGGACCTGGTCAACATGTACCCATTGCTCTAGGGTACGGGCTGCGGGAGTCTGTGCTCCTACCCCGGCCTGCGATGTGGACGGTGAAAGTGGAATTAACCATGCCTAAGCTAGACTACCAAACATGCTCAAGAACTGGGCGAGAGTCTCCTGAAGTGCAGGGGTAGCAACAGGCGCATGCCCCCCAAATGGAGCTACTGGTGGCTCCTCTGTCGCAGCTCAGGCAGGTGCTCTGGCTGCACCATGTGCCCCTCCTCGGCCTCTTCCCTGACCTCTCGCGGCTCTAGTAGGGGTCACAGGTGTCTGATCGTCAGATCCAGCAGTGCGTGTCCTCACCATTTGTGAGAGAATAGAAAGACAAAGATTCGGAATTTCGAAGTCAACAAATTCGCACAATAAGGAATCAAAAAGTGAAGGTTTTCCTAACAGTTCCATAGCCTCTAGAAGATAAGTACAGATGTCTCCGTACAGATCTGCGAGACTCTACTAAACCTGCTTGTGACTCGTAACACTTATGAACCTAGGGCTCTGATACTAACTTATCACGACCCCAATTTTCCTCTATAGGATGTCGTGATGGCACCTAGTCTCTAAGACTAGGTAAGCCTAACATACATGTAGAATTTAACTGAAATAATGATAAAACTTTCAAATTAACCAACCACTATCATAAGAGGGACTCCGCAACTCAACAGAACAAAACTTCCAAAATCCAGTGATACCCAGTCACAAGCTCTACGAGAGTATACTGAACATCCATATACAGCAATAGCTATGAAAAGAGATAATGAAATAGAACTAGATAGAGGGCGACTCTGAGGCCTGCGGACGCCGGTAAATATACCTTGAAGTCTCCAAATCCGAGCTCGACTCACTGGTGCCTAGGCTGGTAAGAGGTACCGGTATCTGCACAAAAATATGTGCAGAAGCGTAGCATGATTACACCACAACGTTACATAGTAAGTGTCAAGCCTAACCTCGGTAGAGTAGTGACGAGGTCATGTCAAGAACCTACTGGAATAAATACGAAAATTGAGCATGTATATGATAGTATGATAATGAATAACAATGGAAATGATACAATGAAGAAAAATAATGAGTTTTATAAAAATGAACTAAGGTAATTAAGGCATCACGGAAGAAAACAAGGAATAATATGCCAAGGAAACAATGCAACCAAAGCACAAGTTATGTAATAGAAAGGTATCAACAAGAATCACTACCGAGCTACCGCCTCATAGTCTCATTTCACAAGAAACAAATCACAATCTTTCCTTATATCACCGCAAGAGCCTTGCATTTAGTTTTGAAAATCATTTTCACGAAATAGCTACCCGCATTTTAGCCCACCTTATCACATCGCGTGGCTTCAAGTAGTTCCCTTACTAGCAACAGCGTATCAAGCCCGCCTTATCTCACCGCTTGCGTTTGAAACTCAATCCTTATACCACTGCATGCGTATCAATATTACAACATATTACAAATCTCACCTCAAGTGCCCAATACCAAACTTGCCAAAGAAGTCAATAATAATAGTGTTTTCATAATAAATAGCCCATGGCTCAACCACAGTATGTACAAGAGTCTCAACAATAGCAACCGAAAGTGCATAACTCAACAAGAATGGTATTTCAACAAATTTACAAATTTGCCTCAATGTGAATCACGACCTTTATAGCTTCAACACCAAATTCAACAATAAGATATTCTAAGAAATAACAATTTCAAGTAAAGGAACTCAACGGTTAAATAATGAATAAGGAATTAAGAGAACAATGACTTCAACTAAACATGTAAGACAATTAGCAAATAAGAGGTAAGACAAGTATTTACGATGTCAAGTAAAGTATGTGAAGATAGACTAATGATGGTAAATATAACATGTTATGGCAATTCAATTAAAGGCATGGAAAGATTCTTCATAGCTAAAATTGGGCAATTACCACATTTAGCCCGTGTACACACTCGTCACCTTGCATACACGGCTTTCACATATCACAATTAAAATAAAATAATACCAATCCTAAGGGGTAATTCTCCCACACAAAGTTAGGGAAGACACTTACCCCAAAACACGCTAACTCAATCCACTAGTATGCCTTTCCCATGATTATCCAACTCCTAATGGCTCGAATCTATCCAAAATAACTTCATACCATAAATACAAACTATAGGAAGCTATTCCGAACAATAAAGTTGCAATCTTTAAAGAAAAATAAAAAGTCAACTCAAAACGTCAACCCCAACCCGCATCTCGAAACCCGACCAAACTTACAAAATTCGAACACCCATTCGATAACGAGTCTAACCATACAAGAATTACTCAAATCCGACTTCAAATCCCCAAAATTTAGTCTAAGAAGTTTCTCAATTCTCCCTCCCCCCCCCCCCCCCCC
>AWOL01S0032776.1:214285-226542 GCA_000715115.1 Nicotiana otophora
ATGACAAAAATAGAGATGGATTCATGTATCATAGCCAAATCCGAGTAAGAATCACTTACCCCAATGATTTCCTTGAAAGTCCCTCAAACTATTGCCTCAAATCGAGCTCTCTAGGTCCAAAGGATGAAAAATGATATAAAACCCTCGAACACTCCCTTTTCTGCCTAGCGATTTTCGCTTCTGTGAGCCAACCTGTCGCACCTGCGACCCGCACCTTCGAAAAATATATCATAGGTGTGGTTCCCACTAAGGTGAGGGAACTCTACTTCTGCGGACAAAATCGCGCACCTGCACTCTCACACCTGTGGAGCATGGGCGCACCTGTGGAGGGTCTCCGCTTTTCCGACCCAAGGGGTGGCTATCCCATTTCCGCTTATGTGATGCTTCTCTTGCACCAGCAAGTCTGCTCCTGCGCATAACTAAACGCACCTGCGGCCCCATCTGACCAAACCAAACCTCTCTTCTGCGGCTCATAGGCCGCTCCTGCGGTGCCGCACCTGCGGCCCAAAGTGCATAGGTGCGATTGCACTAGAAGCTCACCAGCTTCAGCATTCCCTTAAGTCCAAAATTATTCCGATTTCAATTCGATTTACACCTGAGATCCTCGGGATCCCGTCCGAATATACCAATAAGTTTCAAAATACATAACGGACCTACTCGAGGCCAAAAATCACATCAAATAACATCGATTCTATGAATCGCAACCCAATTCAAGCCTATTAAAACTATGAACATCCAATTCCAAAACTAACGTCGAATCATACCAAAACAACTACGATTGACCTCAAATTTTTTACACAAGTCACAAATGACATGAAAGACATATTCCAACTTCCAGAACTGAAATCCGACACCGATATTGATAAAGTCAACTCCCGGTCAAAATTTTCAATCTTCCAAACCTTCAACTTTCTAACTTTCGCCAATTCAAGCCTAAACAACCTACGGACCTCCAAATCAATATATGGACATGCTCCTAAGTCCAAAATTACTATACTGAGCTATTGGAACAATCAAAACTCTATTCCGGAGTCATCTGTACAAAAGTCAAACTACGGTCAATTTTTTCAACTTAAGCTTACAACTTTGGGACTAAGTGTCCCATTTTACTCCAAAACTCACCCGAACCAAAACCAAACACCCCCGGCAAGTCACCTAACCATAATACAATAGAGGAGGCAATAAATAAGAGAACGAGAGTAAAATACTCAAAACAATCGGCCGGGTCGTCACAAGTTTGTATAGCATTTGCGACGAGGGGGCTCCGCATTTGCGATGGGTAAGTCGCATTTGTGACACAATAGACTTTGGGGGCAGCTTCGCATTTGTGAAGCATTGATCGCATTTGCGGCTCCCCAGGGTTTGCAATTATGATCCCTTCATTAGTTTTGCGATATCAGCATACTCAGAGATAGGTCCGCAATTGCGACCAATGTTTCGCTTTTGCGAATGTCGTTGCAATAACTGCAGCTGGTAAAATGTGAGGATTTCGGGACTTAGCTCATTTTACACTATTTTTCAACCATAAACTCCATAGAGGCAATTTTTAAAAAGTATTTTCTTCCCAAATTCATTGATAAGCAACTCTGACTTAGTTTTAATCAATCTCAATTACTTTTTCATAAATTTTATCATCAAAACTATGAATTTCAAAGTAGAAATTAGGGGTTTTGGGTGTAATTTGAAAAATTGGTATAATTGAGATTTCGACCTCGAATTAAAGTCGGATTTCGAAACAAATCACATATCCGGACTTAGGGGTAAATGGGTAATCATGATTTAGTCCGAATCTCAGATTTTGACCAAGCGAGCCCGGGGTTGACTTTTTTAAATATGATCAAAATTGAACCTTTTTTATTCGTGGGTAGTTTCTAAAGTTTATCTTGGATAATTTGATTGATAATTGGATAGGTTCGGTTGGTTTGGAAGCTTGTTCGAAAGGAAAAGTAGTGGTTGCTTATGATTTTGTCGCTTAAAGAGGTAAGTGTCTTGCCTAACTTTATTGAGAAAATATTTTCTAATAAACTAACATTGTTTGCTACATGTGGGGGTGATGTATATGCGAGGTGACAAGCGTATATGCATGTGCTAGGTTTATCAATGCTCGAGGTTGATTATATGATTCTTTGTGTCTTGTTGAACTTTGTGATTTTCTTACCTCATGTATTACTTGACTTCTATAATAGTATGAGCATAATTTCAATTTTAAAGATCATGTTTTAGCTTACTTCAACTTCATTAAATATGATAGACTCCTTATGAAACTGTTGATGCGCTAGATGCGGTCACAACTATACCTAAATCATGATTACATGTTTATGTCTGTTATTCTTGAGATACGCGGGTTCCACACTTACATTGAACATCATGTTTGGGTTTTGTTGATCTACTTGTACAATGGGGTTCTTGAAGTGTATCAATTTGTTTATTAGTGTAAAAGTTGTGATTGTCGTTCACGTGATGTATTTTGGTTAACCACTCTTCTTGATATTATTCGTGCTTCCTACCTTGTTTGTTGTTAATGTATATGTGCTTGATGAGGAACAATGTAAAACACGAAGGGTGATGCCGTGCAATTATTTTACATTATCATGTGAGGAAGAGAGTACAAGAACGAAGGGTGATGTCATATCATTATTTTTCGTTATCATGTGAGGAAAAGAATATAAGTATGAAGGGTGATGTCGTAGCTGTGAACGACGATACCTTGCATTGAAGACGTACCCGCATTCCAGATCCAAGCAACCTCTCGTTCATGGTAGTTTAGGATTTAAGTTCCATTTATGTAAACTTCACACTAATATTATATTTATTCTTCATATCAGTTCTGTAAATCTAAATCATAATGGCTCATAATTTATACTACCATTCCTTGGAGCAGTTGTATTGAATTCGATTGTAGCTTCTATTATATATATTGTTGTTTTTCTCAATTTAGCTGTAACTTATATTGTTTGGCTTATCCAGCGGGTTGGGTTAGGCATCATCACGACTTAGTAAATTTTGGATCGTGACATGGCTAATTCCTAAATAGCAACCCTTTAGAGTGGCTACCTGGTGTCACTACAAAGCAACCCAACAAAGCCTACAACCAAAAAAAAAAAAAAAAAAACTAGTCTTTAT
Organism: Nicotiana otophora; assembly: GCA_000715115.1. Classification (NCBI taxonomy): domain Eukaryota; kingdom Viridiplantae; phylum Streptophyta; class Magnoliopsida; order Solanales; family Solanaceae; genus Nicotiana; species Nicotiana otophora. Next base: position 217,409 of record AWOL01S0032776.1, read on the forward strand.
TTTTTTTTAATAAATTTTAGCCATATGGAGTGTATAATTACTTTATAATTTGTGTACAGTCAATACATAATACAATGATTATATATACACTTATATTATACACTTGTTATAGTATATTAAATATATACACCAGCAACGACTACAAATTGTTATGGTTAGGGCAGTGAAAATTATTGTGCATGGCTGGGTAAATAATGTTAATATCCCTTTTCACTAAGGTCTATGTTTATTGTTGATAGCGGAAAGAATCGGTCAGTAGGTTCGTAACTAGAGATCCAAGACTGACCTTGTTGGAAGTATCTATCTTGCCCGAAGAGGTACGCTATCTATCGAACCTTGTAAATTGAGCAATATCTATTTTTCTTTTTCTCCGTAGGGTAAGTTCTACGTAGTGGTGGTTAGATCTATTATCTTGTATGGAGCTGAGTGTTGATCAGTTAAGAACTCTCATGTTCAGAAGACGAAAGTAGCAGAAATGAGGTTACTGAGATGGATGTGTAGGAAAACAAGGTGAAATAAAATTAGGAATAAAGTTATTCGGGACAAAGTGGGTGTAGCCCCGTGGAAGACAAGATGCGGGAGTCGAAGCTGAGATGATTTGGACATGTGAAAAGGAGAAGCACAGATGCTCATGTTAGGAGGTGTGAGAGGCTGGTCATGGCAGATCTAAGAAGAGGTAGAGGTAGGCCAAGGAAGTACTGGGGAGAGGTGATTAGACACGGCATGAGGGACTTCAGCTTACTGAGGACATGACCCATGATACACTACTAGAAATTCGGCAAAAACCGACCAAGGTCGACCGACCAACTTTGGTCGGTCAAAAAACCGACCAAAGTTGGTCGGTTTTTCAAAATATGTTTTTAATTTTTTTTTTTTTTACGAAACCGACCAACTTTGGTCGGTTTTCTTTGGCGCAAAAATGCGGAAAACTATTTTTGAGTCCCGAAAAAACCGACCAACTTTGGTCGATTTTTCAATTAAAATAAATAAAAATTAATATTAAAAAAACCGACCAAAATTGGTCGGTTAATTTGGCGGGTCATTTAAAAAAATCGACTAACTTTGATCGGTAATTTTACTTTTTAATAAAACCGACCAACTTTGGTCGGTTATTTTCGTGCGAAAATACAATTAAAGAGTATAAATCAAATAAAAGATAGTCTTAAAACAAAATGTACCAATGGTCTAGTGGTAGAATAGTATCCTACCATAGTACAGACCCCGGTTCGATTCCCAAATGGTGAATCTTTTTATTACATAATTAAAATACCGACCAACTTTGGTCGGTTTTTTTTGAATTTAATTGACCGACCAAAGTTGGTCGGTAATTTCCGACCAACTTTGGTCGGTATTCCTTTCCGACCACAAAAATACCGTCCACACGTAAATGATCGTGTTTTGGTTGATTTTTGGCTATTACCGACCAACGTTGGATGGTTTTTAACGGATTTCTAGTAGTGATAGGAGTGTATAGAGGATGAAAATTAGGATATAAGGCTAGTAGGTAATTGAGAGTTGCCCAATCATTACCAGTAGTATTAGTAGCACTCTTGTATTTTCTTATTCTTCGATTTCTATTACTACTTATTGTTTCGTCTCTTTACTTAACTCTTTTCCCTATTATTAGTATTTGATGCTACTTTTTCTTTTTCAACTTCTCCTTTTCTCTCCTTTTTCTTTTTCGTCGTCCTCTTCCTCCTCCTTCTTCTTTTCTTCTTTCACCTTTTTTCGAGCAAATGGTCTATTAGAAATATCCTTTCCTAACCCTACTTGTGGGATTATACTGGATTTGATATTGTAATCTACGTCTCATTTAAGGTGATTATTTGAATGTGCATAAATTGTTTTTAAAAAAAATATTTGAAACTTGTGATCTAAAATAAGTAATAAGATATTTATGTTGTTATAAATTATTTATACTATATTAAAAGAACAAAGTCCCTTAATGAAATGCCATTCGTCTTTTTACCTTTAAAAATCGGCTTTACAATAGACAAAATTATAATTTAAATTGCTTTCGTAATATTTAGGAATAAAAATTCAACTACCATTTATGTTAATTTTCCTAAAGCTAAAACATTAAAATCAACTAGTAGAATTTTATTTGTTAAATCTTTCCTTATTAGGTTGTATGATATTCTTATTTGTAGTAGGATGACGTGATTTTTATACAATAAAGAATTGTGTTTCAAAAGGGAAAATAATAGTTTTTTAATTTCCTCCACGGCTAAACTTTATATCATTTGTAGAATTTCGAATTAAAATACTAAACAAATCTAGAAGAGAAGATTAATCAAGTGGACTACTAAATTAATTAATTTCTACAATACTGAATAGATTACATATACCATTCAAAACGCGCCACAAATAATTAAACAGATCCCACCACATATAAATTTGAATATTTAACATGATAAAATACACATTAAATATATGTATATATATATATATATATATATATATATATATATATATATACACACACACACACACACACACACACACACACACACACACACACACACAAATATTTATATTTAATATGAATACAAATATTTTAATTTATTACTATTATTAATAAGTAAATAAATATTATGTCAATAAGTACATAATATTTGAATACATAAAAATTGTATTTATTTTATTATATTTAATATTTACATAATATTTGTATAAATACATAATAAAATTATTTATTAATTAAAACATACATTTATATAAAAGTATTTTTGTTTTAATTTTTTATTTCAGTATTATTTAACAAAACTACATAAATTTTCATATTCTCATGGGCTAACTATATTCAAGAACTTACAATTTATTTTTATTTTTGTTTTATAATTCAAACACATGGTTTAATATGATAATGTTTTAAAATTATGTGCTCATCGACTAGTCTTACTAAAGGTAAAATGAAAAGTTCAAAGTCCATTTTTTTTTAAATAAGAAAAGTATTTTTTTTTTCATAGGACAAGGCTAAAATAGAAAGTGTATCACATAAATTGAAACTTAGTCCAAATTTATCTCCAAACATTCCAAGTATATGTATTCTAAAGCCTCTTATCGTTGAATCAAATACCCAAATCTGATAATGATAAAATGTCATATTCCAAAAACTAGCCTATGTTATATGAACGAAACTCATATTTTAAACTTCATTTTCAAATAGGCTAAATACACATTAAATTCATTTAAAAGTGAAATGACGAAATGCAATATAAAAAGAGAGATCTTTGAGAGACCGAGCTTCGAAGGCAAATGAATGAACCATTCATTATATACGATACAACTAAACATCTGGTCCAAAGAGAAATTACAAGCAGAAGGGTCAGCCAGATTGACAATGGTAAGAACAGTTTTCTCAAAATGTTATAAGAAAAAAATAATAAACTAAAATAAATCAGAAAAGAACATAGAAAATATTAGAAAATATTAATTTTCTTTTCTTTCTCTCTATTTTCCTTACAACTAGGGAAAATACTAGGGTTTCTTGAAAATTTTCCCAGCAACGACAGCAGCATCAATAACATCAGTAATAACTCGAACAACAGTACCAACTAAACAAGTGTTCCCTTTAAATGATGGAGCTCCTGATTTCGTGAACGTAGCCACACAATTCAGGAAGTTTTGATTGCACTCTAAGTTTAGATAATTATCTGTAACATCAAAATTAACAAAAATTAAGGGGAGAAAACTAAAAAGAAAGAAATCAACCAAGAAGAGCGAATTCGTGATTTAGAATCATTGAGTATATTATACTATATGTTATCCTGTTATATGTATTTATGTTTTAAATTCTTTTTGTATATGTTTGCGTAATTAGAGCCGAAAGTAATGAGTTAAGCTCATAGAACCAACCCTGAATTCGCTATGCTAATCAATATTGTCAAATTTTTCCATAACATCATCCTCTATAACAACATTATATTATAACGGTCAAATTTTCTTTGAAATTAATTATTCACGTTATGTTATAATATATGTTCTCTATAATAATACTTTGCTATAGCTGCCAAAATATGTCCAATACTAATAAGGTTATTATAGAAAGATTTAACAGTACCATTACTGAAAATTATTAAACCTTTCTTGTGGAAATTAAACAAGTTTCAAGGAAAGTAACCTAGCAATCAGTTGCATTAATAATAGGAGAAAAGAAAAAAAATGAGACATATGTGAAAGGTAAGCTATACTTTACGTAGAAAAAAGATTTATAAGCGCATTTAGACCAATAATTTGTCCAGGGCTTCTGAATAATGTATGTATGACAATTCAAGTTCACCTACCTTGATGTGCCACATATAATTGACTACAACCACCTCCTAGTTCAAATTTCTTTTTCTCTCTAGCTTGGTGTTCTTGCAAGCAACTTGCTCATCAAAACATTTGGCTAAATTTTCATTCTTATTATTTAGTGGATAAAGTAAGTTATTTGGTACTCTCTGAGTTTCAAAAAACTAGATGAGATACTTTCATTTTTTTTTCTGTTCCAAAATAAATGACATATTTTTAAATTTGAAAATAATTCAACTTTAAACTCTTCATTTTACCTATTTATCCTTAATGAGAAGCTTTTATAACAACGCAAATATTATGGTCCCACAAAACTTTTACCCCTTAAGCTTTTAAGATTACAAGTTTCAAAAATCTTCTTTTTTTCTTAAATTCCGTGTCGAGTCAAACTATATCATCTAAATTGAAACGGATTGGGTATTTATTATGCTAGTGAAAAGTAATTACTCCCTCCGTTCCAGTTTATGTGAACTTATTTGCTTTTTGGTCCGTTCAAAAAAGAATGACCCCTTTCTAAATTTGAAAATAATTTTGCTTACACTTACGATTCTACCCTTAATGAGAAGCTTTTATAACCACACAAATATTCTGTGCACCTTTTTGAATTGTTAGGACCACAAATTCCAAATTTTTTTTTTTTTAAAAAATTTTGTGTCCAGTCAAACAAATTCACGTAAATTAGGAAGGAAGGGAGTAATATTTAGAATTACTGAAGTACTCACATGCTGGAACACCATCATTAAAAGAGATTAAAAAACAAAAACTTGCTTGTGACTCCTTAACTTTTTTTTTTAACAAAGTTGACAAGTGACGTGGAATCTACGACATCATCTCATCAATTAGAGACTATAATTCATGTTTAGCACCGTCTCATCTCATCAATATGGGGCCACATCATCTCTGGATTTAATGTGAGCTATAAGTTTTTGAAATAGGTCATTTTCCCTTTTAGATAAAACCAAACCATAATAATTTCTTTGTAAGAAAAAACCTTGCCATTATGTATGCTATTGTTCCAACCCAAAAAAATACCTTAAAAAGGAAAACGTGAACAGTGCTTGTGCAGCTTCTTTTTGCGTTTTTTACCATTAGCAAAATGCTGCAACAATAAAAGTTTACACTCTTGTTTGCCCATTTCTTTTGTCCTATTACGAAATTGTTCTATATTTACGTTTTATGTTCACCAAATAAATTTAGAACCATTTCTCTCTTTCCCACTTTGAATTATTGATAGAATATAATACAAGAATTATTGTGTTACCCTGGTAAAAACGGTTATTAATCTGATATCACCAAATTATAGCATAAACAGTTAGTATTACACAATAAATCTATACAACTTAAATCCTTGATAAAATTTAAGGTTTATGCGGCACCAATGAAAATCTATTTAATTACTTATAATAAAATATATAGTAACTTACTGCCTTTACGTTGTATACAGAGATCATGCTTCATACAGCAAGCATCAAGCCCATCACATGGCTGCTCCCCTGGACATCCACTGTACAGAACTCCACAGTACTTCCCATATCTTAGGAGGGGAGGAACTGCCAGTATTCAAGAATCTCAACAATATCATTTTTTTCTTAACAGAAGAACTTCATACAATTAATTAATGGCCAAAAAATAATAGAAAAGTGTGTACCTACACAGAACTTTGATTCACATGTTCTACTGCACTCTTTTTCCTAAATTTAATTAGAAAAAACAAAAGAAAGTTAGAGTAAGGTTTGTGAAAAATTAACATGAAATGAGACCAGCAAAAGTTGTTGTGGGATGCCATTATTAACCAGAAATCTCGTATTCGAATCCGGAGAAAAAAACCTATGGTAGAGAAAGTTGTCCTCTTATGATTATAGGAAAAAACATGAAATGGGAGATAGAAGGATAGATTTACCAAGGAGATGCCAGCATTAGTTTCAATGCCAATGTTAAGGGCATGAATTGAAATGGGAGAAAACCTGAGGGCTATGATGCAAAATGCAAGAAGTTGTAGAGAGAACTTCAACGACTGCAGAAAAGCCATTGAAGAAAGAAAGCACGGAATTATGAGAAAAGTTTTTGGGTTTTGCTTACAGGCTCTGATTTATAGGGAGAAATGGTTGGTGACAAACTAAAAAAGTGTGTATAGCTAGAAACTGATGAAGCTTTTCTTAGGTGGTGTAGTTTCTTTGGAAGAGATAGAAGGTGGGTGACTTTTAGGGACTGAACTGATCTGATCGAATGGATGAAGGGGGTGGGGGTGGGGTGTGAGATTTGTCGTGTAACATCTCGTGACATGTTTTTGGTGGTGTTCACATTCTGTCATCCACAAGAGTCTTTATCTATATTTGTGTATATGCTGTATATATTAGTATGAACTTTTTGTCTTAACATTGAAATGGAGTTTACGCGTATTCAATTATTTGAACAGATATTAATAACTTTTATTGGCCAATGTAAGTATAGGGTAACACTTCTACCAAAACATAGACAAATTGTGATGATTCGATAGGTCACTTATAGTTTTACCCTTTATTTATGTGTTTCAAGATTTCGAATAGCTCTGCTTAGCATTGTTGGATTTGCATGCACAGTTCGTGTCCTGTTTCTGGAAGTTTTTTATGATAAAATTGATGAAAATGTGAAACTGTGCCTTAAAACTCATTTGAGTTGACTTCGGTCAACATTTGGAGCAAACGAACTTGGATCAGTATTTTGATGGTCCTAGTGGGTTCGTATCGTGATTTGGGACTCAGACGTATGCCCGAAATCGAATTCGGAAGTCCCTAGCTTGATTTAATGTAATTTGTTGAAAACTAGAAATCTAAAAGTTTAAAGAATTCCCAAGTTTGACCGTAGATTGACTTTGTTGCTACCAGGTTTGGATTACGGTTTCGGAACTTGGTATAGGTTCTATTCAGTATTTATGACTTGTTTGCAAAATTTTGGTGCGAAACGAAGTTAATTTGACGTGATTCGGACGTCCAGTTGAAAATTTGCTTGTTCTTAAGTTGCATTGAAAATCTCATTCATTTTGGTGTCCAATTCGTAGTTCTAGGTGTTATTTTGGTATTTTGATCGTGCGAGCGAGTTCATATGATATTTTTGGACTTGTGTGCATATTTGGGTTTGAGCCCCGAGGGCTGGGCTGAGTTTCGGCTAAGCTATAGAGTGATTTTGGAGTTAGAAGAATAACTGATGCATGTCTGTTTTTAGTGTTGAACCGCAAATTTCGCATTTGCAAGGCCTGACTCGCAAATTCGAGCCTCGCTTTTGCGAACAATGAGTTGCATTTGCGAGCATGGGCTGGGATGGGAAGAGTTCGCATTTGCGAGATATTCTTCGCATTTGCTGACTCTGTATCTTCGCATTTGCGAAGGTTTTGGTCGCAATTGCAACCACTGAATGACTTGGTACTGCTTCTCTTTTGCAAAGTATTTTTCGCATTTGCGGACAACCTTGGTTCGCATTTGCGATAAAATTATTGCATTTGCAACGACAACAAGTTTCGTGACTCTTTCGCATTTGCGAATGTTTGATCTCTTTTGCGAACATCGTAATTGCGAACTATGTGTCGCAATTGCGATAACTGCATCTCTCAATCCTAAACACCATTGAGGTGATTCTCCCAAGAGATTTTCTTTCTAAATTCATTGGTAAGTGACTTAAATCAATTTTTTTTCAATTACCCATTACATTTCATAAGTTTTCAACATCAAATCTAGGATTTTTATGGTAAAAATTAGGGATTTGGGTAGAATTAGGGATATTTGTAAATTAGGATTTAGACCTCGAATTGAGGTTGGATTTCAAACTAATTGCATAAGCAAGCTCGGGGGTGAATAGGTGATTGGGTTTTAGTCCGAATCTCGGGTTTTGACCAAGCGAGCTCGGGGTTGACTTTTGTTGGGTTTTTCGAAATCATTAAAGATTTAATCTTTTTCACTAATTGGTAGTTTCTAAAGCTTATTTTGCATTATTTGTATGATATTTGGTTAGGTTCGATTGATTTAGAGGCAAATTTTAGAGGAAAGGCCCCGGTTGAGCTTTGATTTGATTGTGGAGCGAGGTAAGTATCGTGGTTAACCTTGACTTGAGGGATTAGGACTTGTTCGCCTATTTGCTATGTGATTAACGTGTGGGTATAATATATATGTGAGGTGATGAGCATTTATGCGTTGTTGTTGGATAAAGCATGCGGGTGTACTTGTTTCTTTGTGATTTGTTGCCTTTTTATTTATGATATCCATGCTTAGATTAGATTATTACTTATTTGATCATTCCTTTTGGAATTAATCCTTAATTAGTAATTGTTGAGTATTTTGTTAGTTGAGGTTTGATGTCTTGGAATCATATTTGACGTAAAGCACATTCTCTGCATTATTTATCTCCCGAATTTATATTACCTTTACTACATGGTAAGGGAGAGTGTTAAAGAACGAAGGGTGATGTCGTGCCATTTTATTATATCATTTACCGATTAATACATAGTGAGAAAGAGAATTAAAGTACGAAAGGTGATGCCGTGCCATCTATATCATTTATTCATTGTTACATGGTGAGGTCGAGAGTAAAAACACGAAGGATGATACCGAGCTATTCTTCCCAATTATTCATTGATACATGCGCAAATCGAGAGTAAAAGCATGAAGGGTGATGTCGTTCCATTTCATTTTACTTATGTCATCATTTCATGGTAGGGATGAGAGTAAAAATATGAAGGGTGATGTCGTGTCATCTTTGTACCGTATGTTTATCTGTCTTCATTGGTTTATGAGTTAGTTGGCTATCTTGTGATGTCATATCTATCATAGTTATCCTATATTTTCCCCCTTCTGCATCCCCTCCCCCCCCCC
>AWOL01S0032776.1:231703-269758 GCA_000715115.1 Nicotiana otophora
GGGGAGGTAAATCTTACCCAAATTCTTTAATTAAGTAGGTAATCTCTCATTACCCAATAATTAATGAATTACCCACATAATTAAGAATTATCTCAAATTACTTATAATACTACTCACTTTTAACACACTTTATACATTTTACTATCATGGTCATGTGGTACATTGTATGGTACTAGTCCATATATACGGGGTATTTTAGTTTGGACCGTATTTTATCTCAAAATGTCAAACTTCGACCAAATTTATTTTCTTTGATTTGCTTACCCTCTCACCTTCACGAATTTACTTATCACTTGTTTGAAATAGCATAATGCATATAATCTCAAAATAATCGCATTCCCAAACTTACGTCGATTAACTTACGACGAAACTTTAACATACGAAAATGCAGGTTATAACATCTCATTTCCGAGCTTCCATCAATTTACTTATGGCATACATTCACGAACGAAAACATGGGGTGTAATATCATTCCCCACTTTGGAACATTCGTCCTCGAATGTTGATTGATGCACTTATCATTATCATAACCTATAGCTCTTGTGAATACTTTAATAATCTCCTTGCCATCTAGGTAATTGTTTTGTGAATAAATCCAAAGTCCAGGGTATTCCCACCTGTAGGTCTCTTTCTTACACCACGGCCTGTGGTCGGAATTCTTCCAATCTCGTAACTCTTGCTACCTTCTATCATACAGCCTGTACGACTTTTTCCTCATATGTGTGCCTATGTGACTCTTTCCTCCAGCTGTTAGCCAATCTCTAGGCCTTGCTTTGTAAACATATACAGAGCTTGACACGATATCCCTCTGTGCATCTATAGGTATACTGAAGTTCTTTGCTCGGTACTTTGTTGAACTCACGAATATTGCTATATCTTATCTCATAGACCCGGTTATCTATCCGTATGACTTTATTGCATCTAGATAGGTCATACTATATCATAACTCTTACTTCGATTTATCGTTGCTGAGGTCTGCTACGAAATTCCAACTTACTCTAGTTGCTTATTCTATATGTATAAGTCTAAGTCTTTTAATGCTTCCTCATTACTGTTCATCTTAAGAATGACGGCCTAATCTCATCTCATACTTTGTAACTTTTATCCATCCATTGTTGATTCACCTCAATATTGATCTATAATCTACTACTAATAACTTGACCTCTTATGTAACACTGTTGTTAGGGCTCATGTCTCATCAGGGAACATCTGAAATGATTAGACTGATCCTCCTGGGGGTGATACCATGCTTCCATAGCCATATTTCATAGCATCCCAATGTGATTCACCTTATGTGAGTATTTTAATCTTGTACAATTCATGAAATCCCCCTTTTTCTTCTTTTTCTTTCTTCAAATCATTACTCAATCGAAGGCCCAATCTTCGTCCTTCATTTATCACAATTACACCCTCATTCTATACCAGGGTAGCATTCCATCTCATAGACTCCTTTAAGTTTGTTCAGGCTATGCTAAGCTTTCTATAACTTAGATAAACTATTAGCTATCTTGTGTTCATGGGCTTAATCCTGAGGACTTATCCATTCTCGTCACCTTCTCACTCGCCCTTTTTACCCTTACTCATGTCTTCCTAAAACCTTGTCGCTTAACCATACTTTAGCTTGCGACCTACACATATCTATTTATACTACTCGCAACCTTCCTTCAACTTGCTTTCACCATAGATTTCCTTGTATTATTTTGGAACATCAAGCGAGACATCACATCGTCTCTAACTCTTCTCTACTCTCTTAACTAGACTTCTCGATACTTAAAAACCATAGGTTGGTAGATATGCCACTAATGACACGGCTATCATTCCTGGATACTGAATCCCAATGCTTCTAGTCCTCTATCTGAAGTATGGATTATTCACAACCTTCTACACCTGAGTATCTCGTACGTTTGTCCACCTTTACCTTACTTACCTTAAAATATCACCTCCCATCTTCTATCTCTTTCATAACCGCCCTTCCACATAGGTATAATTCACATCCACAACTTGAAGTTCTATTATAATACTTGCACCTATGGTGCATACACAATCCGGTGGGAGATTCACACTGACTTCTTATTAGGCTAGTACTCTTCTAACTGGCTTTATTGTAGATCCGTTATAGAATATGGTTGTTGTACTATCTCTCTTGCACCTTTGATATTAAGAGTGATCTTGCAATATTTGCAATCATGATTTGTATAATTCACTAGATCCAATAATAAGACTCCTGATTTACTTCGTTGATGTAACTCTTTAGTTTACTCTTCCCTCTGACCAGCCTTTATGTAGGCTTAAGCTATCTTCCAATCTGCGGCTCATGGTATTAGTTATTACTGTAGCCTTTCATGGACGCTATGGAATATCCATGATACAATCTTCTATATATGACCCGGACTCAATACTTTCTTTTAACTTATACCGGAGTCTTTTACGGCTGTATGATTGTCAACATATATACTGCATGGATAATACTCCGAAATATTAAGTGCGTTCATAACGTAACTAACTCTGGATCATTGATCGAATAATTCCTTTCGTTCCTTCTCATCTTTCTTTAAATGTAAGCTATTACTTTTCCTGGTCTTTTTGCCCCTTGTTGCGTGCATACTTAGCTTATCTTAGTTCCCACGCATGCCAGAGTTTTTGTGCAATTCATATGATCTCGACAATTACTTTTGGTTTCACTTCCCGCTCATTAGCCACGATAGGTGCCACTTTCTTATGGAGTGCATACAATGTTGTAGTGAGACTGGTTTTACATGACCATTCCTTATTCAAGTTACTTATGCTCAGGTTGAAGCCTTCTTCCTTATTTCCTCAGCTAGTCTTTCATTGTAGTATTTAGGGAGGACCCTCTGACTCTTGTAAAGCTGCGAGCTTATCACATCGTATATTGGACGAAATTTTTGATGTCCTTCCTTGCCTATAATTATCCGTAGTTACTTGCCTCCACGACATTGTGCTTGTAGGGTTACTTTTGAACTGATATTTTAACTATCTTCCCAGTAGCACTCTCTTTTATTTCCGTAACACTCATACGGTACCTTTAATTACCCCAACTCCTATCTGAATATTTCTCAAGGATCACGATGTCCTATCTGCGAGACTGAATTCCCCATGCCGGGGTTTATCTTGCACGATATGTTGATTTGTCTGTATCCTCTTGTCTAGCCATAACTAGGCTCTTCCTGAATCAACTACTAACTACTTGTTGGACCTTTCGTATATCAATATTCTGCATAATCTTTCTTGGGTTATTTCCTTTGTCTTAACTTATGTCTCATACTGGCTCCTCATTTATTACTAATATCTCGGGCAGAAACCCTTACTTCCTCTCCTTGACGTCATGTTTGCATAATGTTCTGGAATCATAGCATATCTATAGGATTTGGATAAGTGCAAGCTCATTCCTTTTTCATTTTTTTATCGCATTCTTCCTTTACCATTCCATAATTACTAGAACTACTTAATTTTGACTTAATGCCACATCACTCCATATCCCTCCCCCCCTTTAGGGAAGTACTAATATTTAGCGCTATGATGATCTACCTATAGATGCTTTACCTCTTCATCATTGGCATCTTCTCACACTATCGATGANATAATTACTAGAACTACTTAATTTTGACTTAATGCCACATCACTCCATATCCCTCCCCCCCCCCCTTTAGGAGAGTACTAAGATTTAGTGCTACGACGATCTACCTATAGATATTTTACCTCTTCATCTTTGGCGTCTTCTCATATCATCGATGACCCTTACTCACTTTGCGATAATCCTTATGTACCAAGGATAACTCACGAGGGTGACACTTAGTATAACTGGCACATACAGTCCCTCAAGCTTAACTTTGCTCACATTGCTTGCTTTAGGGAAGCGCCTTCCTGAATGACCTTTCTCTGAATTTCTCATGAATATTCTTTTGTTGTCCATTTTATTATCGCCGGAACGCAATCTGAAATTCTCATGATGTCGACCATTCTCAAATCACCCAGTCCTTAATTCATGTTTAGATTATCTTGTTCACCAGCCCAAATTGATTTCTATTACTCTTGGGTATAACTTTTCTTTCTGGTATTCGCGGTGAAGTCACTAACTTATTTCTCAAAATGAGGATATGACTTTATGGCCTATACTCTTTTTTTGTCTCAAGGCCTGCCACTCCTCGTCTTTTCCTTCACTTGGATATAGACTCTGTAATACTGTTATCTTCTTGATCTACCATTATCATCCACGTATCACATCTTACTCATAATATTTCATTATCTCTCTTCTTATTTCCCTGCTAATATTTATATCTATCACTTTATTCTGAAAACTCGAAAAAGATATTCTTTTGCTTTTAGCTCCCCTTGCTCCATCCATTGGCTCTTCGAGTTTCCTAATATTCTCTCTTTACTAGGGATGGGAGCCATACTAAGGTAATAATTATCCCTTCAGGATTCTAGTGCCTATCTTTGAACATTCTAGTATTCATATCTAGTTGTACTATTCTAGAGTGCACCATCTGGGTGTCTCACAAGGAGATCTATTAGCACATTTGCAATATCCTTCGGAAATGTCAACTAACACAAACAATCCATTCACTATTTTGGGTTACTCTAACCCCAGTCGGATCCTGATAAACCATCCTTCTCTCAAACCATATCTGTTAGAGTTCCCATAGGGCATAACTGAGATGAGTGTGGCCAATTGTACATACATATATCACTGTTGAAAGTAACTCAAAATGCTTATATTTCTCTGCTTGATTTGTAAGTACTGATAATCTTTACTAACTGGGCATCTCATACCCTTCTTCACCTTTCTTCTTTTACTTGTTGAAACTGGTATCTAGCTTCTGAATCTCTCATTGTCTTTCACCATAGGAGTGGAAAGATATTCTTGCCTTAAGGCTCCTTATCAAGAGGCTTACACGTCTTAGTACACACATGATCTGCTGAAGACCTCATATTTACTCATCATGAGCATCATGTAAAATCGAGTTCCTCTGACTTAACTCTTCCATAGCCACATCCAACCCCTTACAAACTATCTTTCTAGATGTAGGCATCGTCGTATTATGACTAAGATAGAGTTTAAAAAATTGAGTTCTTACAACTGAGCTCTACCACATAATTTAAAGTAAGAAGAAGGAGTGACAGCCCTAAATGCCCTGTAGCCTCCTGTTTATAAGTGTGGTGCACAACACACCCATAAACAAGACTTTACTAGATACGACTTGTAGACTCCCTAGGACAATACTACTCTGATACCACTTTTGTCATGACACAAACCGATGGGCCGCGATGGAAACCCGATACCTTACTCAGTCGAGTACCAACGTAACGTATCTTTCATATCATACTATCATTGATACATGAGCCGGAGAGGCTGTCATGAGATAAATAGAATAAAACATGAGGGAATACTCATCATATGACGACCCAATATGTAATACAAACTTATACAAATGACATACAGTATAACACCAAAATGATCACTCGTATACTGAACATAGGACGACAAGGCCATACAATATTTCACATACATGACATATGTATACAAGCCTTTAAGAGTAGATAGGTACCATAAAGGTCGGGACAGGGCCCCGCCATACTAATCAATACACGCCCTAATCATACTGACCAAATAAGCAACTCCGGAGCAAATGGAGCGTACAAACATCTTCTGCTGAGCTGATAGCCTACTTGGAGAACTCTCGACCTGTCTATCGGGACCTGTGAGCTTGAAACGCAGTGTCCCCGGGCAAAAGGGACGTCAGTACAAATAATGTACCGAGTATGTAAGGAATGAAAATTAGTAAATAATAGACATGAGAGAAATATGGAGTAAAAGACTCAACATGTAAGTCTGAACAACTCTGTGAATTATTAATAGTTACAATGTCATGCATATGCGTATAAATGTCATACCATGCTTTGGTATATGCATTCATAACATCATCAAGCCTCTGAGGGCATCCCATCATATCATCTCGGTCACTGTGGGAGAATTATCAACATATATCAGCTGATCAGGTGGTGGGGCGTATATAACATCGTAACCTTTTCCCATATCCCATATACATATAATATACACGTATATAACGCCATATGGTCATGGGTCAATGTATATGTATAAATGAATGAAATGCATATGAAATATGTCAATAAAATTTCTCGGAAGGTCATAGGGCCATTATGCCTTTGATTAATGTCATGAAATAAACTTTATCAACTTACGTATTTTCTGAGACCCATGGACATATGATAGAATAATAAGACATATGGGGAATCAAGAATATAGACACCCTTAGTATTTCTATGAATAGAGTCATTTATGAAAATTGCGTATTTTGCTCGTTTCATTTGTATCATTTGGACCATGCCAAAGGAAAGAAGGGATAACTTAACATACCTGAGTCAGTTCTCTTGACAATTCCCCTAACACACGTTAATTGCGATAACACGTAAAGGCGGATCAAAGTAGGGGGAAATCTGTATGATATTCTTGAGAAAGATTGCACCGTTCTCCCTTAGAATCGCAAAATTCCGTTATTATTATGCTAGAAAGTCTCATATGAATCTCTTGTTGAAGATATTTACGTTGCTATGAAGAGAGATATATCTCTACTTTGAATTTGATCCTAATCTTGTATAACTATTATTTGCTGAAGTTCATCCGTCACTTTAGAAGATGTAAGTATCTTCATTTTGTGAATTCAAGAAGTCTTTTGTATTAGTGAGTGTGGGCTCCACACTTTTTATGAATTTGGCCACAAGTCCTCTAATTGTGCCACCAAATTACATGACTTAAGAGTCAATAATTTGGGCTTTAACTAGCTGCCCACGTGGGGGGAGGGGGGGGGTGGAGGGGAGGGTTAATCTTACCCAACTTATTTAAGTAAGTAGGTAATCTCCCATTACACAATAATTAACGAATTACCCACATAAGTAAGAATTATCTCAAATTACTTATAATACTACTCACTTTTAACACACTTTATACATCTTACTATCATGGTCATGTGGTACCTTGTATGGTACTAGTCCATAAATACAGAGTATTGTGGCTTGGATCGTATTTTATCTCAACATGTCAAAATTCGACCAAATTCATTTTTTTCGATTTGCTTACCCTCTCACCTTCACGAATTTACTTATCACTTATTTGAAATAGCATAATGCTTATAATCTCAAAATAATCTCATTCCCGAACTTACATCGATTAACTTACGATGAAACTTTAAAATACGAAAATGCGGGATGTAACATCTCATTTCCGAGCTTCCATCATTTTACTTATGGCGTACTTTCACGTACAAAAATATGGGGTGTAACACTTCAGTAGGGTGGTATGACTGTCACCCAGTACGAGACTAGATTTGTGGACCTAGCTCGCCATGCCACTATCTTGCTTCCTACTGAGAAGGGAGAGAGCGAGAAGATTTATTGATGGGCTTACTTTCACTATCAGGTTACAGATGGCCAAGGAGACCGAGAGTGATATTTCTTCCCAGATGGTCGTAGATATTGCAAAACGGATCGAGTTGGTTCATGCTCAACAGAGGGGGCCGGTGTCAGATAAAAGGCCTCGTCATTCCGGTAGTTTCAGTGGTGACTCATCTGGAGGAAGGGGTAGTTTTGGTAGAGGCCATCCTCCCAGGCCATTTCATTCAGCGCTTCAGGCATCTCACGGTGCTTCAGGGAGTCGTGGTCCTTGTGTGTCTCATCCTGAGTAGCTAGCCTATAGTGCACCACCAACTCATATTAGTGCACCTTTGATCCAGAGTTATCAGAGTGGTTACCCAGGTCGATAGGGCCAGTTCCAGGGTCAATAGTCACAATATCCGAGGGCTAGTTATACTTGCGGGGATCCGAGGTACATTGTTAGATTTTGTCCCCAATCATAAGGCAGTGTGCCGCAGCAGGGTTCTCGTTCAATGATTCCAGAATCGGTTGCTCCACCGCCCACTCAGCCATCTAGAGGCACGGGCCAGGCCGTTAGAGGTGGAGGTCAGGACATTAGAGGTGGAGTCCAACCAGCTAGAGGTCGACCGAGAGACATGGTTTAGAGTGGTCGGGCTTAGCCAGGATTTTATGCTTTCCCAACTAGACCTGAGGCTGAGTCATCTGACGCCGTTATCACATGTATTGTTCCAGTTTGCCATAGAGATGCTTCAGTTCTATTTGATCCAGGATCTACTTATTCCTACGTGTCATCCTATTTTGCTTCATATCTAATTATGGCTCGTGATTCTTTGAGTGCTCTTGTGTATGTGTCCATGCCTGTGGGAGATTCTATTGTTGTAGATCGCATTTATCACTCGTGTGTGATTACTATTGGGAGTCTTGAGACTAGTGTAGATCTTCTACTTCTTGATATGGTGTATTTTGATGTTTTCTTGGGTATGGATTGGCTATCACCTTATCATGTTATATTGGACTGTCACACAAAGACGGTGACCTTATCCATGCCGCGGTTTCCTCGATTAGAGTGGAGAGGGATTCCAGGACACTCTACCAGCAAAGTTATTTCTTATGTGAAGGCTCAACATATGGTCGAGAAGGGATGTCTAGCTTATTTGGCCTATATCCGTGATTCTAGTGCGGAGGTTCCTTCCATTGATTTAGTGTCGGTTGTTCATGAGTTTCCAGAGGTGTTTCTTGCAGATCTGCGAGGGATGGCACTTGACAGAGATATCGACTTCTATTTGATTTGGCTCCGGGCACTTAGCCCATTTTTATTCTACCATACCGTATGCCCCCCAAGGGTTGAAGGAATTGAAGGAGCATTTGCAAGATTTACTGGATACGGGATTCATTAGACCTAGTGTCTTGCCCTGGGGTGCACCCATATTGTTCGCGAATAAGAAAGATGGGTCGATCAGGATGTGTATAGATTATTGGCAGTTGAACAAGGTCACTGTCAAGAACATGTATCTGTTGCCGAGGATTGGTGACTTATTTGAACAGCTTCAGGGTGCCAAAGTATTTTCAATGATTTATTTGAGGTCTGGCTACCATTAGTTGAAGATTAGGGAATCTGATGTCCCGACGGCTTTTCGGACTTGGTATGGACATTATGAGTTCCTAGTGATGTCATTCGGGTTGACAAATGCCCCAACAATATTTATGGATTTGATGAACCGGGTGTTCAAGCCCTACTTGGATTCTTTTGTGATTGTATTCATTGATGATATCTTGATCTACTCCCCGCAGTCGAGAGGAGCATGAGCACAATTGCGATAACTGCGGGTGGGTAAAAGAGAGAGAAAATGGGATTTAGCTCATTTCTTTCAAACTCTCAACCCTAAACACCCTAGAGGCGATTTTTCCAACAGATGTTTTTCTTAAATTCATTTGTAAGTGACTTTAATCTATTTCTTTTCAACTATCCATTATATTTCATAAATTTTTAACATCAAATCTAAGATTTTCATGGTAGAAATTAGGGATTTTTGTAAATTGGGATTTAGACCTCGAATTGAGGTCGAATTTCGAAAGTAATGATATAACCGGGCTCGGAGCTGAATGGGTGATTAAGTTTTGGTCCCAATTTCGGGTTTTGACCAAGTGGGCAGGGGTTGACTTTTGATGACTTTTTCCTAAATCATTAAAGATCTGATCTTTTTCACTCATGGTAGTTTCTAAAGCTTATTTTGCATTGTTTGAACGATATTTGGTTAGATTCGATTGGTTTGGAGGCGGAATTTAGAAGAAAGTCCCCGGTTGAGCTTTGATTTGATTGCGGAGCGAGGTAAGTATCGTGATTAACCTTGATTTGAGGCATTAAGACTTGTTTGCCTAATTGCAACGTGATTAACATGTGGGTACAACATATATATGAGGTGACGAGCATTTACGCGTTGTTGTGGGATAAAGCATGCGGGTGTACTTGTTTCATTATGATATGTTGCCTTTTTATTTATGATATCCATGCTTAGATTATGTTATTACTTATTTGATCATTTCTTCCGTAATTATTGCTTAATTAGTAATGATTGAGTATTTTAGAAGTTGAGGTTTGGTATCTTGAAATCATATTTGACGTAAAGCACATTCTCCGCACTATTTATCTCCCGAATTTATATTACCTTTACTACATGGTAAGAGAGAGTGTTAAATCACGAAGGGTGATACCGTGCCATTTCATTATCTCATTTACTGATTAATACATTATGAGGAAGAGAATTAAAGTACGAAGGGTGATGTCGTGCCATCTATATCATTTATTCATTGTTACATGGTGAGGTCGAGAGTAAAAGAACGAAGGGTGAAGCCGTGCCATTCTTCCAAATTATTCATTGATACACGGGCAAATCGAGAGTAAAAGCACGAAGGGTGATGCCGTGCCATTTCATTTTACTTATGTAATAATTTCATGGTAAGGATGAGAGTAAAATCACGAAGTATGATGCCATGCCATCTTTGTACCGTATGTGTATCTGTCTTCATTGGTTGATGAGTTATTTGGCTATCTTGTGATGTCATATATGTCATAGTTATCGTATCTTTTCCCCCTTGCGCATGTCCCCTCCCAATTGTATGTTGCTAAATCTATGTTTTGTTACTGTTGTACATATATACATGTTTGTACATGTTTAATTACGTGAGTATCCTGTCATAGCCTCGTCACTACCTCGTTGAGGTTAAGCTCGACATTTACGGAGTACTTTGGGTCGGTTGTACTTATACTACACTTCTGCACTTCTTGTATAGATTTTTGTATTGGTCCGAGCGGTGCGTGAGGTGCGTCAACTCGGATTATTGCATACGAAAACTTGAGGTAGATCTGCTGGCATCCGTAGACCTTGGAGTCCCCTCCCTCTTCCGTCTTTTACTGTTCATTTCATTTGAAATACTTGTATTTATTTCAGACTCCGTTTGTAGAACTTTTAGTAGTTCGTGTACTCGTGACTCCGGATCTTTGGGAGTAGATACTATTACATGACTTATGTTGGTGTTGTATTAGATTGAGTCCCTATCTCTCGTTATTTATCATCACCTTGCTTAAATGTTTAAAATTTGGCTATTTAACTATTTCACGTCGGCTTGCCTAAAAAAGTGGATGTTAGGCGCCATCACGAACCCGAGGTTGGGATTCCGGGTCGTGACACAAATAGTAAGAAATTAAATCACTTTAATTTTCTATATTGCTGGAATTTTAATACTGATCTCTCGTAATTTTTACGGTGCATAAATATTACTCATTTATGTAAACTTTGTTTCTTCTCTTCTTAAGGAATATTACAGTAGTACTTAATAATTTCAGTCCATGTATGGATAGTATATGATTATTGATTCTTCATTATTAATTAAGTAATATGTGGGGTCTCCTTTCTCCTTTGATCTAGCTCATGTTCTATTATATATGAAAATTCATTGAAGTGCAGTCGGCCCATTTTATGTATAACCCTCCTTCCTACAAAAAAGTTACAAAAATTTATATTCAACAGTGTGGTTTAAAATTACCACATTCTAGAGATTTTCGGAATCGAGAAATTTCACATTTTTTTTTTCAATTTTTATATTGCTCGTAAATAAGCTCCCAAATAAGTGGATTTTATTTGAGATAGAGTAGGCATTGCAGAAGGCAGAGCTTCTCGTTTGTTATTTCAATAGCCTTATACATAAATATATTTATTTATGATTTATTTTTCTCTTTAACAAGTCACTTGACTGACACTCAACTAATTAGAGCAGTAAGAACGAATTTGGAAAAAGAAAGTGAAAATGCTTCTTGTTTTTAAAAAATGTCAAATATTTTAAAACAAATAAATCTAGTCTAGTAAAACGACTGATTTTGGGAACAAAACGAGTTGTAAAGTATAAAAATTAACTTAAACTGCTAAATATTACGTCCATTAATTCTCTAAAACTTCGAAGTGATCTTCATTCTCCACAGTTCACAATTATCTATTTACAGAAGTTGGGAGACATGATTCCTAATTTGACGGATATTCGTATACCAAATGGCCGCAATATAGCTAAAACTATTTTACTTGCATTGGGGTAGCTGGGTAAGATTATTAAAAATGATATATGCTAGTATTGTTTGTTGTAGTTTGTCGACATATATATATATATATATATATATATATGTCCAGAATTCATGTGCTTTTAATTTGGCAGAAATTATATATTCAAATAATATGCACATACATATTCTTCTGTTATGAATTATTTATGACGCTTAATTTTGAAGATAACATCGATCGAAGAAAGAGATATCATATTTTACATTCAAGTAGAACATTTTAAATCATTTAAGAGAGTTGATTAGGTGAAATATTTCTTCTTAAAATTATTGCAACCTTATCAAAGGATTACGGAGAGAGGAGTTAGAACAACCATGCTGGGGTGGGGGTTGGTTAAAAATCTTGACTCCCTTACTGGACGAGGGAGCTGTTATAAATAATAAACAACTTAATTAAGGTCGATGGTTATAGTCATGATTTATGCATGATACCTTTTTTTACTATAATAATTGGTACAAGTGTGATAATGATGTTTGTCATAAATTGCGTAGTGATGAAGTTGCGATTGTTTTATATCTTAATTAATATAAAATATTAATATAATATATGAAGTAATCAAACAACCACAAACATATTAAGCAACGCTCTCACGATGTGCTTGCATAATATACTTAGTTGCAAATGATTATTAAATCGGCTTTTTTTCTACTGTTTTCTGCTTAAGATTGTTACATATTTCAAAGTATTCTATTTAAACTGATTTTTTACACTCTTACATTGCATAAGATAATAAAAGAAAATAACGTAATTAACAAAAGAGATTGCTATTGTAAGACTTGTTTCTTACTTCCCCAAGAATATTTGAGATTGAGTTCATGTCTACGACTAGGCTGAATCATAATCCAATAAAGGTGGCTGAATGTTGATTAGGCATGATTGTTTGGTCATAGTACAAATAGAGAAAGGCAAAAATCTTGAACAGAAATTTTTCCCTTTTTCCTTTTCCTCTGGATTTTTTTGCTGGTAGGCCCCAATTTCTAAAAATATCTTTTGAAATTGTTCTTGTTAGATGACTCCTTTAACTTAAATGAATTGAAAAGAATATCAGTATAAGACTCAAATGTAACTTATGTGGATCAAGTCCACATTTGCCTGCTTTCTCATTAGTACCTTTAAATAGTTTCATTCTAAAAAAATAGTCTCATTCTAAATTTTCTTTCTTTCTTCGAATATACTCTTAACTTTCCTTGCTATCCTATCATCACAGGCCAATAAATTAGATCAATTACGTAAGCTATTATCACGAGTCAAATCCTACTATAGGGATCGTGATGTTACCTAGTCTCTAAAATTAGGTAAGCCGATCAATTAGCAACATTTAAATCAATACAACATGATATAATAAAGTGAAGTTTAATATAAATGCGAAAATAAAGATAATACAAGCTAAAGCGGGGATAATCAATACATCTCCCCAGAACTAGGTAGTATAGAATCATGAGCTCTAACGGAGTACATAAAAATAACTCAAGTACAATACTGTTTGGATAATAAAATGACAGTATCAATATAAAGATATGACTCCAACGGACTGCGACGGTCAATGCAACTCTACCTTAAATTCTCGCTGTCAAATAAGCTCTCAATACCTAAGTCCGCTGCCTCCAATACCTGGATCTACACAAAAATATGTAGAAGTGTAGTATGAGTACACTAAAGTCGGTACCCAATAAGTATCAAGACTAACCTCGATGAATTATAAAAGTGCAAGAGGGGGGAGGGGGATGAATTGCTTATTTTAAAATTAATTATTATAAGTTGACTGGTTTTCCAATGAGTCGACTAGATGTAATAGCGAGATAATAAGAAGTGCAGAATTAAAATGCAGAAGTAAAGTGCAGGAATTAAAGATACTGGAGTTTTAATACTGGTTCAGAATCAATGTGAATCCTAGTCCAGTCCTCTTGGGTTGCAAGGGAGTTCTCTTTCAGTGATTGAGTTTCTTGAGTACAAAGTGAATGGTGTAGTTTACACCAACAACTCAGTTTCTATATCACTCGTCTTTTCTTGATACAATACCTCACCAGTATTTTTCTGTCTTTCTTCTCTAACTTGTTACACAACAGATCTAGTAGAGCTACAATATTTGTTTGAAGTAGAACAAAGATAGGGTAATTGGTTTGATCAAAGTATATCTCTCTAAGACTTAAGGTTGCGTATAAATACTTTGTAGGAGACCATTATTGAAGAGATTTTCCAACCCAAGAGATTTGATCCTTGGAAAGAAATTGATTCCTTCCAAGAATAAGGTTAATTCCCATTACTCTTTCTTGATGTGTGGACTTTGACAGCTTTCCATTTTTAAGTCTTGATAGCGCCGGATTTGCTCCTTAATCCTGGGTCCTTCCAGTAATAGCTACTGAATGATTATCTTGCCAGATCTTCAATGCTTCTTTTTCTTTTTAACTCTTCAATCAATCTCGGATTGATTATCTCGCCGGATTGTCAGTGCTTCTTTTCCTTTTGAATGCTTCAATCAATCTTTGATTGATTTCTTCCTTCAGCTTTGATTGTTTTTCTTTGTGCACTTCGATCCTGATTGATTTCCTTGAGTCCCTACACCAAAAGCAATTATATTATTTTTCATCATTAAAACTAAAACCTAACAATCTTCCCCTTTTTGATGATGACAAAAAAATAATATATGTAAACATCAGTTAACTTCCCTGTATTTTTTTGCTCCCCCTCAATGAGTGCAGTTGACTCCCCTTCAATAGGTGCCGTTGGGACTACTTATTTTAGTCGACTTCTTCTGTAGTATCCATAGTCGACTCCCCATGCAATGGATGTACCTGCACGAATATGGGAAACAAAGGCTTTGGTCTTGGGATCAGGTTGAACATGCTTGACCTCACCTTCCTGTTTCTTAACCCATGAGCCCTTCACACACACATATCCTATACTAGCAAACGCCCTAGAATTGTAAGATTTTAAAACAGAGACGAAGGGATATTCAGAGATAGAGATATTATGAGCTTCCAGAATGTGAGTGATGGCCATGCCATAGGGTAGACTGGTGGGGTCATCAGCACTTTCAATCATAAAATTTATGACCCAGGAGAACAGTTTGATCTTGAGTTTGGTCACAAGGCAATAAACAAGAAAGGTATCTCTTTGAGAGAAGGTGGAGAAGGAGCCAGTATGAGGGAGCAGAGTAGTTGCAATAATGTGGGCTAGAACATGAGTTTCAAAGCTAACATCACTTGGACCTAATTGGTTCGGGAGGGATTCAGATGAACACTCAGCAATACAATATTTTGCTTGATCAAAGGTGATTTCAAAATTATCAGGCCAAGAATTTTTGAAAAGCATGGAAAAACCAAAACACTTACACTGGAAAATTGAGTCAAACATGGCACAATCAAGAACGATGCGCTTTTCTAACACTAAGGATTCCAACTTGTCAGACTTACTAGAGCGAAGATTGGCATAAAACATTCTTACTAGGGGTTCATAGACTTTAGGAGGGGGAACAGAAAAGAATTTTGACCAGCCTTGATAAACAAACAGATCTTTTACCTTACAGTTTAGGGCTTTCATGTCATCAAGGTTGACTACTCTGCCATGAGCGATTGGTTTGTCTTTCAGAGCAATAAAAATATCCCTGTTTGGAGAATCCTAGAAATTTAGGTCAGACTCTAAAGAACCTGAGAGATCTATTTTCGATTTCTTTGGAGTAAAGGATTCAGAAGGTTCTTCCAAAGGTCTTTTTCCTAGGGCTTTTTCTCCTAGAGGATGAGAATGATCTAAGAGTTCTTCCTGAGATGAGGCAAAGCCTTCTGAGTGGTCAGACCCTAGGTCTACTTGTTCTGGAGATTGAGAAGAAGGTTTTGCTCTGGAGCGAGTACTTTTCCTGGTGGAGGCTGAGGGATTTTTAGAGTGTTTAGCCATGGAAAAGACTGGTTGAAGAGAGTTTCGGAGAGGGTTTCTAGGCAATGGGAATGATGGAGATTGGAAGAGGGTTTCAGAGATTAAGAGAAAGGGTTTCTGACAATTGGGTACAGGAAAGGAAAGGGTGTCAATTGAACATGCGTGATGATTGGTTTTCCTTTCTTGAACGTTGCAGCTGATGTGAAAAGAGAGAAAAAAAAGGAATTCGGAGGCTCTATTAATGACTACAAAAAGACAAAGTTTAAACATTAGACATACAAAACATTAAAAAAAATCACATAGGCCCTAATATTAATGATCAATAAAAATAATACCAAGTAATTCTCTTAAAAAGTAAAATCTGTCTTCAAGTAAAGGTTTAGTGAAAATATATGCTAATTGATCAGTAGTTCCAACAAAAGATAATTCTATATTTCCCTTAAGAACATGATCTCTAATGAAATGTTGATTGATGTCTATATTCTTTGCCCTAGAGTGATGCATATGATTTTTTGAGAGACATATAGCGTTGGAGTTATCACAGAAAATTGGAATGGGTTTAAAGAATAGCATAGTCACCCAATTGATGAGACATCCATAGTAATT
The DNA here is from genome assembly GCA_000715115.1 of Nicotiana otophora. Classification (NCBI taxonomy): domain Eukaryota; kingdom Viridiplantae; phylum Streptophyta; class Magnoliopsida; order Solanales; family Solanaceae; genus Nicotiana; species Nicotiana otophora. The sequence continues at coordinate 248,200 of AWOL01S0032776.1, forward strand.
GTGCACAACATTGTCTAATGGCGATATACTCAGCCTCAGTTGTGGATAGTGCAATTGATCCTTGCTTTTTACTATTCCAAGATATCAGTGTTTTTCTAAGTAATTGACATGTTCTGCTGGTGCTTTTTCTATCTTCCTTATCACCTGCAAGATCAACATCTGAAAAACCTTCTAGTTTAAGATTGTTAGAGCGTGGATACCATAATCCGTGAGAAATAGTTTCAATAAGATATCGAATAATTCTCTTTACTGCAGTTAGATGTGATTCTTTAGGAGCTGACTGAAACCTAACACATTTACAAACACTAAACATAATATCTGGTCGACTAGAAGTTAGATAAAGAAGGGAGCCAATCATTCCACGATATTTAGTTTCATCAACAGGATTTCCCTATTCATCTTTGTCAAGACTTGTTGAAGGAATCATTGGTGTGCCAATAGCTTTAGCATTACTCATACCAAACTTCTGAATCAACTCCTTTGTGTATTTTGTCTGACATATAAACGTTCCTTCTTTAGATTGTTGAATTTGAAGTCCAAGAAAGAACGTTATCTCTCACATCATACTCATTTCAAACTTACTTTGCATAAGATTTGAAAATTCCTTGCACAGAAGAGGATTAGAACTACCAAAATTAATATCATCAACGTAAACTTGAATAATGAGATTACCTTTCGACGATCTTTTAATAAAAAGGGTAGTGTCTACTTTACCTCTTGTAAATCCGTGATCAATAAGAAATGAGCTGAGTCTTTCGTACCATGCTCGTGGAGCTTGTTTAATTCCATATAATGCTTTGGTCAATTTGTACACATGGTAAGGAAACTTTAAATCTTCAAATACAGGGGGTTGTTTTACATATACCTCCTCCTCAATGAAACCATTTAAAAGGCACTTTTGACATCCATCTTGAAGAGCCTAAATCTTTTAAAGGATGCGTATGCAAGAAGAATTCGTATTGATTCCAGTCGAGCTACTGGAGCAAAGGTTTCATCGTAGTCGACTCCTTCCTGTTGTGAGTATCCTTGAGGTACTAATCTGGCTTTGTTTCTCACAACCATTCCATCCTCATTTATCTTATTTCTGAAAACCCATTTTGTTCTAATTACATGAGCGTTTTCAGGCTTAGGCAGCAGTTTCCACACTTGATTTTTGTCAAATTGATCTAGCTCTTCATGCATTGCTTGTAACCAGCTTGAGTCTTTCAGAGCTTCCTCTATTTTCTTTGGTTCAATCTAGTAAATTAGTGCTATGTTTTCTTTCTTCTTGACAGCTCCCCTGGTTTTCATTCCTTCGCTTGGGTCTCCTATGATAAACTTTAGAGGATATTCTGGTTCACCTCACCATTCATTTGGACGAATTGTACTTGTATGAGTAGTTGACTCCTTCGGAGATTCTGATTGTCTGTTTCCAATCTCATTAGTTGACTTCATTACACCATCAAGTTTATTAGTCGACTCTTGAGATTTTCTTATCTCCTGAATTTTTTGAATTTGATATTCATCACCTGCAATAATTCCTTTCTCAGCCAAAGTGTTATTTTCATCAAAGATAACGTGTACTAATTCTTCTACACATAGTGTGCGTTTATTATAGACTCTAAAGGATCTACTATTTAATGAATAACCCATAAAAATACCTTCGTCACTTCGTGGATTGAATTTTTCAAGATTGTCCTTAACATTGTTGTGAATAAAGTACTTGCTTCCAAACGGATGGAAGTAACTTATATTGGGTCGTTTACCTTTCCATAATTCATAAAGATTCTTCTTAAGGATGGGTCTTATGAGGCATCGACTGAGAATGTGACATGTTGTACTTACTCCTTCTGCCCAGAAGTGATTTCGCAACGAATATTCTAGTATCATAGTTCTTGCCATATCTTGTAAAGTCCTATTTTTTCGCTCAACAAATCCATTCTGTTGAGGTGACCTTGGAGCAGAGAAATTGCGGGTGTATCATAGTACTTGATCATTGCAGAAATCATCAAATGCTCTGCTTTCAAATTCTCCCCCATGATCACTTTGAATTGTTGTAATAAGATACCCTTTTTCTCTTTCGACCTTTTTACAGAAGATCTCAAAATTTTTTAAAGCTTCATCTTTGTGAGATAGAAAAATCACCCAAGTAAAGCGTGAGTAATCATCAACAATAATAAAGGCATATCATTTTTCTCATATGCTAGCAGTTCTAGTGGGTCCAAATAAGTCCATATGAAGCAATTGCAAGGGCTTTGAAGTAGATACAATATTTTATTTTTGAAAGAGTTTCTAGTTTGTTTACCAATCCGACATGCATCACATACATGATTTCTAGAGAAATTGAGTTTAGATAGACCAATAACTAAATCATGCTTGGAAAGTTTATCTATCAGATGCATGTTTGCATGACCAAGTTTTTTATGCCATAACCATAGATCATCAGATATGGATGTTAACAAATATGACCATCTATATTTTCAAAACCATCAAGAATATAGACATTTCCATATCGTTTACTTGGGAGGATTATTTTACCTGTCTCATCTTCAATAGCACAGCCTATTTTCTTGAACTTTACTTCATAGCCTAAGTCGCATAGCTGACTTATACTCGGAAGATTGTATTTAAGTCCGTCAACAAGATAAACCTCAGTGATATCACAATTATTATTGAAAGGAACTGTTCCGGTACCAAGTATTTTTCCTTTTGAGTCATCACCAAATTTGACACTTCCTCCGTCTATTTTTGTAACTTCTTTAAACAGGTTTTTGTCACTTGTCATGTGACCGGAACATGCACTATCTAAGTACCATTTTCCTTTGCTACTCCTTCTGTGGTGTTCTTGCAAAACATAGTTATCACTTTCTTTTAGGTATCCAAGCTTGCTTGGGTCCTTGTTGGTTAGTATTACCGGACTCAAGATTGATTTTGGGATTCCAAATCCATCCTGAGACATTTGATTTACGAAATCGACAAAAAGAATATTTATGTCCACTTTTATTATAGTAGTGACACGTAAGTCCTGATCCATTTTTGGATCTTTCATTTGTGTTAGTACTAGTGGACTCTGTTCTGGCTGATCCTACTCTAGTTGACTTGTAAGTCGCTTGGTTCGACTTGACAGAACTATGACTGGTGGATTTGCGTATGCCATTGAGTTACATTTACAATTCCTGAAACTCATCTTGAAGTACTTCTTTTTCAATTTCGCATACTTCAAGCTTAAGTTTCCAGTCTTTTGCTTTTTTGTTGAGTCTCTTTAGTTCATTCATCATTTTTTGAGACTCTTTCAAAGTAAGGTCAAGAATATCCTGCAATTCATTACATCTTTCACAGTTATAAGATCTTACCTCACTTGTTTCACCTCGCGCCATGAAACAATTCTCATTGTCATCTTTGCATTCGTCATCTAAAGTGTCTTCATCTGTCCTCACCTTGAGAGTTTGTTCATGTCGTTTTCCAGAATTGTCATGAAACATAGATTTTCTATCTCTTCGTGTTATGAACTGTCTTCATCACTCCAACTTCCAAATGATTTGTTCTTGTTAAAACTCAGGAAACCTTTCTTTTAAGATCAGGACACTTAGCTTGAACATGCCCAAATCTTCCACACTCATAGCATTTGCCATCATTTTTGTCTTGTTCGTTACATTGCCTAGTTTGCCTAGGTGGTATCCTGTCTCTTCTTGTATTCCTATATCTCCTAATTAAACCATCCATGTTCCTTGATACCATGGCAATTTCTTCTTGAAGAGCTTCAGGGTCGTCATCAATATCATTGCTGCTCTTTCAGTTGTAGCCTTGAAAGCAACTATTTTCTTCTTTTCTTCTTGGTTTGTTTTCTTAAGATGAGTTTTCTCGAAGGCTATAAGTTCTCCTCAAAGTTCATCGTATGATAATTTGTTCAAATCCTGTGATTCAAGTGTAACCACTTTTTCCTGCCAAGTAATGGGTAGATGATAAGTAGGGATTTTAGCCTATTAATTGCTCTCTTTTACTTGTATTTTGGGCCAAAATTGCGTGAAGGTATTCCCGGAAACTAACTTAATATTGCAGAGATTGTTTAAAATGAGCCAAAGAAGCCATAATCAACTCATAAAGGAGTCAAAACTTGAACAAAAACCAAAACTGGGCCAAGAGGTGGGGAACGCGGACCGCGACAAAAAAGTGCGGCCGCGAAAGTATCAACGCGGATGCGGATATTATTTTGAGGTCCGGGTATGAAGAATCATAGAGATGGTTTTTTGGGCACAAACATAAACGTGGACCGCGACAAGAAGATGTGGCCGCGAAAGTACCAGCACGGCCGCAATGGGAATTTCGCGGACCGCGGTTGCTAAGGTTCAGAGAGTGCATAATTCAAGCAAAAATGAGAATGGCGGTCCGTGTCAAAGTTACGTGGCTGCGGAAGTCTCTCACGCGTATGCGGTGGAAATTAAGAGGTCCGCGAAACAAGGTTCAACCCAGGTTCAGAAGTGAAGAAACGCGGACCGTGATCAGAATTACGCGGCAACGAAACTTGCGCAGGGGTATTGTTGTCCGAAATTTTAGCTTACTATAAATAGATCTTTTTGTCAATTTTAGGTTATGTTATGTTTTTGATGAGTACGTGAGACGGCTAGGTTTTCCTTTTTGGGAAATTTGGTACAAGATTTACCTTATAACATTAGATTTTCATCTTTTAATTTAGTATTATGGATTATATCTTCTCTTTATCTTTGAATTCTGCTATTATTATGAGTAGCTAGACCCATAGCTAGGGTTGTGACTCAACCTTAGTGTGGATATTTAATGGGTCTTGAATTTTAGGGCTTGAATGTTTATGTGTTAGTGATATTTAGCCTAGTTCTTGCTAGAATTATAGACTTAGTGGTTGCAGATACTCATTCATGCCTTTATGATTTGGTCTCTTCTTGAGAAAGATGGATTAAGTCTGAGAAAACTAGGCTAACAAGGAATTGGAGTGAACTGAAGAAATTGATAGCTCCAATTAAAGGGTTAAACCTAGAGATAGTAATACCTGACTTGAGCTAATATCACATGACTTGCATGAATACCCAGTTGGACTTGAGAAAGCCAAATTGGGCAAAATCACTCAAACTATCGAGAGATATAGAGTGAGTACTTGGGTGTGATAGCTATATTATGATCCCAAATTAATCAAGCTTGCCCTAGATTCTTACTACCCATTAGATGTCCACCCAGGAGGAAGTCGCTATCCTAGTCCTTTTAAACACTTGAAAACCAACATCAAAATATTGTACATAGCTTTAATCTTAGCATAAAATAGAAATAGAAATAGAAGTAGAATCAACACCTTCATGTTTGGAAGTGTAATTAGGAACAAAACATGCATCTAGACTTAGATATAAACCTAATTCCAAATCAATTAACTCCATGTGGATTCGATCCCGACCTTGTTGGGTAAAACTGCATCGACTATCCTCGCTACTCAATAGTGGTATAGGTTTGGCATCGACTAATTTTTGGCGCCGTTGCCGGGGAGTTAGACGGTCTTAGCTATATATCTAAATATTTGTGTGTTTTGTTTTTCTTTCCTTCCGTTTTTCTAATTTTTGTATGTCAATTGCTTTTAGGTACCAAATGGCTCTTAACGCGATCCTCGGACATATTCCTCAGGGGGGGGAGGTAGATGAAAATGAAGTGGATGAGGTTCATCTTGAACCTCAAGAACAAAGAAGAGGCCGCCCACCTCATGACAACGTTCCAAACTCTCCCCCACCTCCTCCAAGGGCAGCACACCAAGTGTTGCCCAATGAAGGCTACGGAAGTGCAATTGTCCCGCCACGGATTCGGGCAGGCAATTTTCAAATAACCAATGTTATGCTTACTCTATTGGAACAAATGGTTTTCTTCACCGGTGCTCCATATCAGAACGTATATAAGCATCTCAAAGGTTTTGTAGACACATGCTGGAGGAGCAAGCAGACGAATGTATCTGAGGACGCTTTGAGGTTAAGCCTTTTCCCTTTCTCACTTAGAGGGAAGGATTTAGATTGGCTTAAGAGGCTACCCAACCATTCCATCTCCGCTTGGGATGAGTTGGCCGAGAAGTTCATAGCGAAGTTCTTTTCTCCGGGACATATGGCATCATTGAGAGATGAAATCCTTGCTTTTAAACAAGAGCCAAATGAACCGTTACATGAGATTTGGGAACAGTACTGGACAATGGTCAAAGAGTGCCCCAACAACGATATGGCTGAAGCAATGATCCAACAAACCTTTTATAGAGGTATCAAAACAACTAACCAGTGTGTGGTGAATCAGCTCGCACGGGGTAACTTCATGAACATGCCATATTCAGAAGCATGTAAAATAGTAGATGAGATGGCGGACACCTCTTCAGCTTGGCAACGTCGGGCCAATGTTCCTCGGGGTGACCCTAATGTTATCCACCTTCGCAAGGACCTCCATGATCATGGACAAGCCATAGCAGAGTTGACAACTACCATGAATCAGTTAGCCAAGGCACAACTTCAGCAGGTTCAGGGGCCAAAGCAAGTAAATGCCATGGAAGGAGTGAATGTAATGGTTAACAAGAAGAGACAAAGAGGTCAACAAGTGCAACACAATCAGGATCAATTTGAGCAAAGTGGTAGTGGGTACGACCAAGATAATGCTTATAACGATCAAAGTGAAGAGGTTCAATATGCGAACAATTACCAAGGTCAACGGAGCAATGCTCCAAATCAACAACAATGGAGATCACAGGGAAACAATCAAAATTGGGGCAACCAAGGCCAAGGGAATTGGAATAGTGATAACAACAACAATTCAAACAATTGGCGAAACAACAATCAAAATTGGGGGAATCAAGGAAATAAATGGGGTGGCAACAATAATAGTAATTGGGGAGGCAATGGAAACCAAGGGGGTTGGAACAACAATAATCAAGGGAACCGGGGGTTGGGCCCTCAAAGGCAACCGATGTATCAACAACCCAACAACCCGCCTCCATATCCGTCACAAGGGCAAAGTTCTTCCAACAATGAGATGGGACAGATAGAAAGTATGTTCAAGCAAATGATGGAAAGAAACACCGACTCTGAGGCCTAAATAGCCTCCCACAACACTTCTATCCGCAACTTGGAAGTCCAAATGGGTCAAATTTTTCAAGCCTTGAATACTCGCCCTAAGGGGACACTACTAAGTGATACGGTAGTAAACCCGAAGGGTGGAAAGAATACTGGCCATACTATGGCGGTGACTACAAGAAGTGGTAGAGGTGGAGTTGCTAGTACCTCCAATCCAAGAAAGATCGTGAATGATGATGTGGTTGTGCAAGAAAAGGATGAGCCAAGAAATGATGAGAATGTGCGCGATGAAGTGAGGATAGACATTGATGAAAATGTGGAGGAGACACAAGATGATGTGAACCAGTCTAGGGAACACGTGATAGATATACCATATCCGGTAGTGCCCAAAGCCAAGGATCCTTTGCCAAGGCCTCCTCCACCATATCCTCAAAGGCTCTCAATACAAAACAATGAAAACCAATTTAATAAATTCATTGGTATGATGAATAGTTTGTCCATAAATGTACCTTTGGTTGAAGCTCTAGAACAAATGCCGGAATATACCAAGTTCATGAAGGACTTGGTAACAAAGAAGAGGTCAATGAACTGTGAGACAATCAAAATGATACATCAAGTGAGTGCCATTGTGCATTCCATGGCTCCAAAGCTAGAAGATCCCAGTGCCTTTACAATTCCATGCACTATCGGTTGTGCCAATTTCGCCAAAGCCTTGTGCGATTTGGGAGCGAGCATTAATTTGATGCCATATTCTGTGTTCAGGACATTGGGGATTGGGCAACCAAGACCTACTTCCATGAGGTTGCAAATGGCAGACCAAACAATGAATAGGCCATTGGGGATAATTGATGATGTGCTAGTTCGGGTCGATAAGTTCATACTTCCCGCAGATTTTGTGATACTCGACTGTGAGGTTGACTATGAGGTGCCAATCATATTGGGGATACCTTTCCTAGCAACAGGGAAAGCATTGGTTGATGTGGAAGCGGGCGAGCTCACCTTCCGGGTGGGTGATGAAAAGGTTGGGTTCCACGTGTGTAAGTCAATGAGGCAGCCTAATAGCAACGAAGTATGATCTTTTGTGGATCTTGTGACAAAGGCGGTTGTTGATGACACGAGTGATATGATCAATGTGGAAAACCCTCTGGAAGCTATGTTGTTAAATCATGAGGATGATAAGAAGGCAGGCTTGATAGAATGTAAAAATGCTTTGCAAGGAATGGGATCCTACACATATGGACCCCGTAAACTTTCCTTGGACCTTGAGAACCGGAAGACTCCGCCAACAAAGCCCTCAATTGAGGAGCCATCAACATTGGAGTTGAAGCCCTTGCCTTCATACCTCAGGTATGAGTTCTTAGGCCCTTGTTCCACATTACCTATTATTCTTTCTTCATGCTTAACTAACGTGCAGGTAGATTACACCCTTGCGGTGCTTCAACGAAGGAAGAAGGCAATAGGTTGGACATTGGCCGATATTTGGGGTATAAGCCCCGCCTTCTACATGCAAAATATCATATTGGAGGAAGATTCCAAACCCTCCATGGAACATTAAAGGAGGTTGAACGAGTCCATGCAAGAGGTAGTCAAGAAAGAGATCATCAAGTGGCTAGATGCAGGGGTTGTGTACCCCATTTCTGATAGTTCATGGACTTCTCCGGTACAATGTGTCCCAAAGAAGGGGGCATGGCTGTGATCACAAATAATAGAAATGAATTGATCCCCACAAGAACTGTCACCGGTTGGAGGGTATGCATGGATTATAGAAAGCTGAACAAAGTGACCCGCAAAGACTATTTTCCATTGCTATTTCTTCACCAAATGTTGGATAGTCTTGCCGGGCGTGCTTATTATTATTTTTGGGATGGGTAATCCGGGTACAACAAGATTCTCATTGCACCTGAAGACCAAGAGAAAACCACCTTCACCTGTCCGTATGGCATATTTGCATTCTCACGGATGCCGTTTGGTTTGTGTAATACACCGGCTACCTTTCAGCGGTGTATGATAGTAATATTTATAGATATGGTGGAGGACTCCCTCGAGATGTTCATGGATGATTTCAGTGTTGTGGGAGATTCCTTTGAAGAATATTTGGATAATCTTGACAAAGTGTTGGCCCGATGTGAAGAGACCAACTTAGTGCTTAATTGAAAAAAGTGCCACTTTATAGTCGAGGAGAGCATTGTCCTCGGCCATAAGATCTCAAAGAACAGTATTGAAGTGGACAAAGAAAAAATTGAAGTGATTTCAAAACTCCCTCCTCCTACTTCTGTCAAGGGAGTAAGGAGCTTTCTTGGTCACGCGGGGTTTTACTGAAGGTTCAGCAAGGGTTTCTCAAAAGTGGTGAACCCCTTGTGCAAGTTGTTGGAAAAAGATGCAAAGTTTGTGTTCAATGATGATTGGATGAAAGCTTTTGAGCTTTTCAAGTATAGATTAACTACCACTCCCATCATTACTGCACCCAATTGGAGCTTACCATTTGAGCTCATGTGCGATGCTAGCGACATTGCGGTAGGAGCAGTTTTGGGGCAAAGGATCAACAAGCTATTTCATCCGGTTTATTATGCAAGCAAATCAATCAATGATGCCTAAGTCAACTATATGGTGACCGAGAAAGAGCTATTAGCCATTGTCTTCGCCATGGAAAAGTTCTGCCCATACCTCATGGAGGTACCAAAGTGATTGTGCACACCGATCGCGCAGCACTTCGTTATTTGATAAGTAAAAAGGACTCTAAGGCTAGGTTTAGGAGATGGGTTTTTCTTCTACAAGAGTTTGACCTTGAAATCATAGGCTGAAAAGGGAGTGAAAATCAAGTGGCAGACCATTTGTCCCGCTTGGAAGATGAGGGGCGGCCCCATGATGGCCTCGAGATTAATGATTCATTTCCGGATGAACAACTCCTCTCCATATCTGTGAATGGGATACCTTGATTCGTCGATGTGGCTAACTTTCTTATGACCGGCATTGTCCCGAATGGACTCTCTTCAAACCAAATGAAGAAACTTAAATGAGACTGCTTGGATTATTATTGGGAAAGCCATATCTTTTCAAAATTTTCAATGATGGTGTTATCCGGAGATGCGTTCAGGAAGATGAGCAATTGAGTATTCTTGAAGCTTGCCATTCCTCGCCCTATGGTGGTCTCCATGGTGGGGCGAGAACTGCTACAAAGGTCATAAGCTGTGGATTCTATTGGCCTACCTTGTACAAAGATGCTAGTGAGCTTGTTAGGCATTGTGATGAGTGCCAAAGTGCTGGTGGAATTTCCAAGAAGAATGAAATGCCCCTCACCACTATTATTGAGATTGATATTTTCAATGTGTGGGGCATCGACTTTATTGGGCCATTTGTGAGTTCATGTGGGAACACTTATATTCTAGTTGTTGTTGATTATATTTCCAAATGAGTTGAAGCTGTGGCTTTGCCCAACAATGAGGCACGAAGTGTGGTGGCTTTCTTAAAGAAAAATATCTTCACAAGGTTGGTTCTCATTTTTGCAACAAAACCTTCGACACTTTACTTTCTAAGTATCGTGTCAATTATAAGGTGTCAACCCCTTATCACCCACAGGCTAGTGGACAAGTTGAGGTCTCCAACATGGAGATCAAGAGAATATTATCCAAGACTGTCAATGCAAACCGAATTGATTGGTCAAGGAAACTTGACGATGCTTTATGGGCCTATCGTACAGCTTACAAGACTCTAATTGGTATGTCTTCGTACCGGTTGGTATTTGGGAAATCATGCCATCTTCCGGTTGAATTAGAGCACAAGGACATGTGGGCGCTGAAGAAGAGAACCTTGAATGGGATGTAGCTTCCAATCTCCGGGTAGAGTAACTAAATGAACTTGATGAGTTCCGGTTCCATGCTTATTCTAGCTCGTCCTTGTATAAGGACAAGATGAAGTTCTTACATGACAAATATATCCAGAACAAAGAATTCAAGGAGGGTAACTTGGTTCTTCTATTCAACTCTCGGTTATGGATGTTTCCGGGAAAGCTGAAGTCAAAGTGGAGCGGCCCTTTTGAAGTGGTGCATGTAACTCCGTTTGGTGCTCTCGATTTGAAAAACAAAAATGGTGAAATCTTTAGAGTCAATGGGAATCGTGTGAAGCATTACCTTGGCAAGATTGATGATAGCCACGTGGTGGCCTTGATCCATTTCAAATGATTATGGTAACATGCGTCGTGCCGCGACGGTAAATTAGGCGCTTCTTGGGAGGCAAGCCATGTGTTTTTCTTTCTTTCTTTTGATTTTCTTCCTGGATTAGACATTGTTTTGGACTAACTTGTTGTGAAGTGTATGTAGGAATTGGTTGTGCAGTGTAGGATTTTGACAGGGAAAAATTTTTCTAAGTGTTGGAAGTTCGCGGACCGCGCCCAAAATTTCACGGTCCGCGTGAGCATTTTGCGGCAACACATTTTTGTCCGCGGACGCGTACTTGAAAAGAGCAAAATGCCTACTCTCTGAAGTTGAACTGTCAAAAATACTTCACAGATCACGGCCGCATTCCAATTATCGTAGACCGGGTTGAATTCCGCGGGCACGGCCAATATTTCGCGGACCGCGCCCATGTGCTTGAAGCTGGTCTACATAAGGTAACATAGCGCGGACCGCGATAGAATTTCACGGCCGCGCTCAGGTAAGGCGGTGGGTTCCACAGTTGATTAGTATAAATAAGGGTTCCTTAAACATTTTACACTTTTCGAACCCTAACATTTCACCGCACAAAAAGCACTGTTCATCTCATCCTGCGCTCAATTTTCATCTCATTCACATTAAGAGTTCATCTCCTACTAAAATTTTACGACTGGTATGTTCAATTCCATGATGAGATTTTATCTTTTTCTTTTCTTTTCTGTTTGTTTTAATTTTTCTTTGTTAGTTAGGGTTAAATGCATGCCATGATCTCAAATTAATGCTTAATTGATACTTAAATACATGTGGGTAGTGTTTATATGCCTAATGGGGGCTGGGGTTAGTAACTTTGCATGGTTATTTGAACTAATTTTTACACATTTAGTGAAAACCCTAGTTATCAATATTCTTAGTACCGATCGTATTGGAATTTCGCGGCCGCGGTCCATTTTACGCGGTCCGCAATAGTGTAGGTGGCCGCGTTCATTTTTTCGCGATCCGCGCTACCCCAGATTTTAGTTACTGAGTGATTGCTAAGGGTTCGTGGCCGCTGTCACTTTTACGCGGTCTGCGGCTAGTCCTTCACGGCTGAGTTCAAGTTTTCACGGTCCGTGCTTGTGAATTTCAAAGAGTCTGTTAATTGCTTTTGCGGCCGCGTTCATTTTTTTGCGGTCTGCAATTGGTCATTCGCGGCCACGTCTAATTTTTCATGGTTCGTGTGTGTCCAAGACCAGAGAGTCAGTAGTCTAAACCTGACCTCTTCGCGGACGCGTTCACTTTTTTACGGTCCGCGATGGGCATTCTGCGGCCGCGTCCACTTTTTCGCGGTCCGTGATGCCCTGTTGTTCATTTCATCTGTACTGCTTTAAGGCATGATTGAACCCCAATTCTAATTATCTTTCACTAATTGTGTGTTGCAGAAAATGGTGCGATCTCGTGGAGGAGTAGACAAATCAAAAGGGAGGGCAGAATCCTCCCGAGTCCGGGGCAAAGGAAATCAGGCTTTGCCCTTAACAGCTCAAAGAATCATAAGCAAAAAGAAAACCCTCACTAGACCTCCTACCGAATCATCAGACACAAGTAAATATGTCTTATCCTGGGAGATTTCTGAGGGGGAAACTACACAACCTCGACAAGAGGCTCAATGACAACCCTTTTGCCTAATCAATGAAGCTACCTCCTCTTCTGAGTCGTCTGATAGCTCAAAGGGAGATAGTGAGGCATCAGAGCCATCTTCCCCACCTACTGCAACTCCGGCCTCAATAGGTGCTCCTATAAATGTAGATGAGGATGATGAGGTCCCGGATGACGGGAGAGGGGGTGATACCAATGTGGGTAGTCTTGCTAGATCAAGGAAGCCCGAGGTATGGGCGGATAAATTCGTGAGCGAGAAAGCATACCTCAAATTTCGGGAATGGTGGCCCCAAAGGTCGCTCACCCTTGAGCGAATGTTTATAGAAAAAGTTATCCTTCCTCACAATCCAAATGTCAAAAGACAGTTTGAGGAGAGAAAAAGGTAGAAGTAGTTCACCAGCAAGGTTCTGGATGCCAATGAGTACCTTGTCAAGGAGTTCTACGCAAATGTTTCCCACATCAAAAAGGGCACCACTGTGACAAAGGTACGGAACTTGAAGATACGGTTTGATGGCTACACCTTGAACAAATATGCCGGTTTTGAGGATGTGGAAGCTGTACAATATTTGGAGAAGATGGCCCTAGATAAAGCAGCCCGGCCTTCGCTAGCGGAAGTAATAGCCATCGCAGGAACAACACCAGCCTGGCTCGCAGCTAGAGTCCCAATCACCAGAAACCCCCTCAACTTTGAAGCCAAAAGGTGGTGCACATTTGTATGCAGCCGGCTTGATCGTAGCCACCATGATAGTGTCATCCCACTCTCCCGGGTGATCCTAATAGATTCCATCATAGTGGGGTATCCAATCAATGTGGGGAACCTCATGTCCCACCACATCTCAAAAGCAACCGGAAAAGGAGAAAGTTCCTACCCCTACCCTAACTTCATCACTATGTATCTCAAGAACCAAAGGGTAGAGGGGAGGCACTATGACACGAAGATGAAGCCGAAGAAACCTTTCTCCTGGTATGGCCTCCAAGGACCATACAACCCTAAAGCAAAGGGTAAAGCCACTACCTCCACTGGCCAGTCTGAAGAGCCAAGGGTAGTGGCCACCGGGTCAGAGCCTTCCAAAGCAAAGGGACCTTCAGCTGCCATACCTCCTCCTTCATCCGGGCCATCCATCATTGTGCCACTATATGTGCCCCCATCTTCTACTTATCCCCAGACTGCACTGCGGGTTTCTCAAACCTTATCCAACATCAACAACTGGATGCAGGCAGCTACATGAAAGTTGTCTGTCTTATCCAATGCCTTAGCTGCACAGTCAGCCCCAGCACAGCTTCAGGTACCTCCATCAGTGAAGGATTCATTGAAGGAGCTTCTGGACAACCAGAAGAAGCTCGTGGACAACCAAAAGAAGATCCTGGAGACTTTGGATACTCATGGCAAGGCGATCAAGGATCTGGGCAAGCAGGTAAAGAAGATGAGAAAGATTGAGGCCTCAAAGGAGTCAGTGGAGAAGCTAAAGAGGGAGTTAGAGAAGTTCACTTCTACTGGAGATATCCCACTTGACTTGCTTTTAGAGGAGACTGCCCCAACAACACAAGCAGCAGAGCATGAGGTAGACAGAGCTCCAGTTAAAGGATTTGTGGTCCCCCAGTCAGAGGATTCGGAGATCCAGTTAGAGGACCCGGAGGGCGCTGATGATCCTATGCAGTCCGAGGACCCCACTCATGTGCCTGACCCCATGCAGACAGAGACCACATAGGGAGTTTTCTTTACTCTCTAACCCTTCCCTGATCTTATTTTGATATTAGCATTGAGAACAATGCTATCTTTTATTTGGGGGTGGTCCATTTTGATTTGGTTATGATTTGATGACATTGGTATGTAATAACTATGATACTATTTTTCTTTACCTTTATTTATCGTTATTTTCACTTTCGTTATTTTTCACTTTTGGTATGTATATAACTTTTCCATTCGATGTATATATGCATTTCCATTTTGTACATATTCGTTTCACTCCATTATTGTACATATTCATTTTACTTTCCGTAGTTTACTTCATAACTTCTTTTGTATTTTTCCTTAATAGCTTAGCTTCTTATTTCCTTTAGTAGCTTATTTTTGAGTTTTTAGCTTCTTTTTACATTCTGCGTGATCAATAACCTTTGGTTTTCTTAATGCCACAGTTCTTTCCAAAGTTGGATGTTGTGTGAACCAGGTGGCTCTTCCCAACAATGGATGGCGTGACAACCTCCTTAAGGGATCGAGTCTGTTTTCTTTTTGTTTTGGTGTATATAGTAGTAGTAATGAATAAAAGTGTTTCAAGCAGTATTCACATGGTACTAACACATTTACCTTCTACCTCATGGTTAGAGACAAATTGATTGGCAAAGATTAACTCTAGTTGTGACCTTTAGACTCTTGTGTTGACTAAAACAATCATCGAGTGTTTT
This sequence comes from Nicotiana otophora, assembly GCA_000715115.1. Taxonomy (NCBI): domain Eukaryota; kingdom Viridiplantae; phylum Streptophyta; class Magnoliopsida; order Solanales; family Solanaceae; genus Nicotiana; species Nicotiana otophora. Next base: position 263,420 of record AWOL01S0032776.1, read on the forward strand.
CTTTGAGCCATTTGTAATATTCAATATTAGCTAGGGTTATTGTGGGCCCTCGACTCTGTTCTCTTTAAAAATCCAGTAGCTTGAGAGGTGAGGTATTTAATTGCAAGTCCAAGTCCCGTGCCAATAAGTCTAGAACTTTCACTGAATGTTTGTCTAGGCAAAATTCTAAGTGTAGCTCGACTTGAGAAATGATTATAGGCTCTCCTTGGTCCAAGTTGAACTTTGAAAGCTTCCGTAGCCTACCAATATGATATCCCTAGTCAAGTCCTTTTAGCCTAAGCCTTTTTCATTAAATAGCCACATTACAAGCCTTTATCCATTCTATAATTATCCTCTCTTAGCACCCCAATCTTTCCTTAGCATTCATGATGAACAATTGGCAAAAGCATAAGTTTGGGGGAGAGACGAGTAATTTGAAAGTGATAAAAGGTTCAAAGAAGAAATATAATTGTTGAAAACGAAAGACAAAGAAAAGGAAGAAAAGCCAAAAAGAAATACGTTAAAAAGAAAGAGAAGGTTGAAGGGATTCAAAGAACATAATGATGAAAGGCAAGGAATGATGAGAAAAGGAGAAAAATGATTGTCATGAGTAAGAAAGAGTGACGGTTTGTCTCTCTAGTTCCCTTAAGGAAGAAGAAAAATGACTCAAAGAGTCAAGAAAGCATGAGCCGAAATGAGAAAATGGAGTGCTTAAGAAACGATGAAACCATCATAGCTCGTTATGTCTTACCTTGGTCCAAAAGACTTCATTACATCCCTGCTAAAACCCTATATGATTTCAAGTTGAGTGAGCTTACATTAGTGGTGATTTACATAAGGGGCAAGCTTATGGCACTTAGAGCCGGACTTGTGGCATTCTTTTGAGAGTGATGAACGCACTTCTTCATAATCCTTGTTTTGAGTGTTACATTCTAAAAAGCAAGATTTGCTCATGGAGAGTAGAGGAGGAGGAGTTTGGGATCCACAATGACCTACGTGAGAGAGCGAGCTTCCTTAATGAATTGAGTCAACTCTTGATGCTCTAGTGTCACATTAGAACTATGGAACTCAAAAGGTCATAACATGATGTTGTTGATAATTCATTTGTGTTGAGGGTAATTGTTAGTCCCAATTGATGCTTGATGAAGTCACCTTAGGCCAGTTGAAATATCCTTTTCTTTTTCTTATGGAGGTGGGAATTACTTTAATTGCTTGAGGACAAGCAAAAGCTTAAGTTTGGGGGAGTTGATAAGTAGGGATTTTAGCCTATTAATTGCTCTATTTTACTTGTGTTTTGGGCCAAAAATGTGTGAAGGTATTCCCGGAAACTAACTTAATATGGTTCATTGCAGGAATTGTTCAAAATGAGCCAAAGGAGCCATAATCAACTCATAAAGAAGTCAAAACTTGAACAAAAACCAAAACTGGGCCAAGAGGTATGGAACGCGGACCGCGACAAAAACGTGCTGCCGCGAAAGTATCAACGCGGATGCGGCTATTATTTCGAGGTCCGAGATATGAAGAATCAGAGAGATGGTTTTTTGGGCGCAAACATGAACGCGAACCGCGACAAGAAGATGCGGCCGCGGAAGTCTCTCTCGCGGATGCGGTAGAAATTATGTGGTCCACGAAACAAGGATCAACCCAGGTCCAGATGTGAAGAAACACGGACCGCGATCAGAATTATGCGGCCGCGAAAGCAAGTTTGCGGCCGCGGTCAGAATTACGCAGCCGCGAAACTTCTGCAGGGGTATTTTTGTTCGAAACTTGCAGCTTAGCATAAATAGATCTTTTTGTCAATTTTAGGTTATGTTATGTTTTTGCTGAGTACGTGAGACGACTAGGTTTTCCTTTTTGGGCAATTTTGTACAAGATTTACCTTATAATATTAGATTATCATTTTTTAATTTAGTATTATGGATTATATCTTCTCTTTATCTTTGAATTCTGCTATTATTATGAGTAGCTAGACATATAGCTAGGGTTGTGACTCAACCCTGGTGTGGGTATTTAATGGGTCTTGAATTTTAGGGCTTGAATATTTGTGGGTCAGTGATATTTAGCCTAGTTATTGCTATAATTATAGAATTGGTGATTGCAAACACTGATTCATGCCTTTATGAATTTGTCTCTTCTTGAGAAAGATGGATTAAGTCTTGGAAAACTAGAGATAGTAATACCCGACTTAAGCTAATATCACATGACTTGCATGAATACCCAGTTGGACTTGAGAAAGCCAAATTGGGCAAAATCACTCAAACTATCAAGAGATATAGAGTGAGTACTTGGGTGTGATAGCTATATTATGATCCCAAATTAATCGAGCTTGCCCTAGATTCTTACTACCCATTAGATGTCCACCTGGGAGGAAGTCGCTACCCTAGTCCTTTTAAACACTTGAAAACCAACATCAAAATATTGTACATAGCTTTAATCTTAGCATACAATAGAAATAGAAATAGAAGTAGAATCAACACCTTCATGTTTGGAAGTGCAATTAGGAACAAAAACACGCATCTAGACTTAGATATAAACCTAATTCCAAATCAATTAACTTCCTGTGGATTCGATCCTGACCTTGTTGGGTAAAACTGCATCGACCATCCTCGCTACTCAATAGTGGTATAGGTTTGGCATCGACCAATATTTGGCGCCGTTGCCGGGGAGTTAGACGGTCTTAGCTATATATATAATTATTTGTGTGTTTTATTTTTCTTTCCTTTCGTTTTTCTAATTTTTGTATGTCAATTGCTTTTAGGTACCAATTGGCTCTTAACGAGGTTCTCGGACATATTCCTCAAGGGGAGGAAGTAGATGAAAATGAAGTGTATGAGGTTCATCTTGAACCTCAAGTACAAAGAAGAGGCCGCCTGCCTCATGACAATGTTCCAAACCCTCCCCCACCTCTTCCAAGGGAAGCACACCGGGTGTTACCCAATAAAGGCTACGCAAGTGCAATTGTCTCGCCCCGGATTCGGTCTGGCAATTTTTAAATAACCAATGTCATGCTTACTCTATTGGAACAATGGGGTTTCTTCACCGGAGCTCCACATCATAACGCATATAAGCATCTCAAATGTTTTGTAAACACATGCTGGAGGAGCAAGCAGACGAATGTATCTGAGGATGCTTTGAGGTTAAGGCTTTTCCCTTTCTCACTTAGAGGGAAGGCTTTAGATTGGCTTGAGAGGCTACCCAACCATTCCATCTCCACCTGGGATGAGTTGGCCGAGAAGTTCATAGCGAAGTTCTTTTCTTCGGGACATATGGTAACATTGAGAGATGAAATCCTTGCTTTTAAACAAGAGCCAAATGAACCGTTACATGATATTTGGGAACGGTACCGGACAATGGTCAAAGAGTGCCCCAACAACGATATGACTGAAGCAATGATCCAGCAAACCTTTTATAGGAGTATCAACACAACTAACCAGTATGTGGTGAATCAGCTCGCAGGGGGTAACTTCATGAACACGCCATATTCAGAAGTATGTGAAATATTAGATGAGATGGCGGATATCTCTTCAGCTCGGCAAAGTCATGCCAACGTTCCTCAGGGTGACCCTAATGTTATCCACCTTCACAAGGAACTCCATGATTACGGACAAGCCATAGCAGAGTTGACAACTACCATGAATCAGTTAGCCAAGGCACAACTTCAGCAGGTTCATGGGCCAAAGAAAGTAAATGCCATGGAAGGAGTGAATGTAATGGTTAACAAGAGGAGACAAAGAGGTCAACAAGTTCAACACAATCAGGATCAATTTGAGCAAAGTTGTAGTGGGCTATTTGCTGCGTGATCTATGTGTTGGCGGCATTGTATTTACAAGATAATGAGTGTATATGCGTTGGCATGGGATAATCATACGGGTAGGAGTAGCCTTATTTATGCTATGTTACTTTGTGTACTATGTTTTTCATGCTTTATATAAATCGTAAAACTCTTTGATTTCTCTTATTCATATTACTTCCTGTGTTGAGCTTATTGTGATATTGGGTGTTGAGATCGTTAAATTGTTGATTTGGTGGTTGATGTAAGATTTTTGGTAAATTTACATATGACGAGTTATGTTCAAATACTAATAATGATATTGAATATGCTTTCCACCTTGCTTGGTACTGTGTTATATGTGATTCTTGGTGAGGAAGAGTGGATTGCACAAAGGGTATTGTTGTGCTTGTGAAATAGAGTGATTGTGCACGAAGGGTATTTTGGTACTTTATTCATATATCAATATCATTGCACAAAGGGTGTTTCTGCACTTCAGAGAAAGTGAGAATATGCACGAAGGGTATTTCCTTGTCGTTTGTTGGTTTCATTTTTCCTTACTTTGTTATTCGGATAGTTGACTTGGCCTTGTGGTTATGTAATATATATTTTGAACGGTTGTTCAGAGTTGTTGTAAAAGCATGAGTTGTGGTTTACTCAGTGACACCTTCCTTTACTTTCCCATTTTATGTTCCTTACTTGTGTACTTATTATCTTTCTCACACATTATTATCCTGCCTTATACTTGGTAATTTTATTGTCATATCGTATTTCTTGATATTATCACTACTCAAGTTTATTTGTAGGTGTCTTGTCTTAGCCTCGTTACTACTTTGTCGATGTTAGGCTCGACACTTACGGAGTATAGTGGATCAGTTGTACTCATATTATACTTCTGCACTTCTTGAGCATATACATATATTGGTACCAGCGTAGTCCCAATAGGTACTTAGCAGATACCACGTAGACGACTCAAGGTAGAGCTGCATACCTTTTGCAGGCCTTAAAGTCATCTTTCCATTTCTGTTATACTGTTTTTACTTTTCAGACAGTATTGTATTTCTTTCAAGACAATATATGTAGTAAACTCTAGAAGTTTATGTACTTGTTGTTGGGATTACAAGATTGGTGAATGAGAAATGAAGGGAAGAAAGTGGAGGGAAAATGAGCTCCCTTTTGCTTTGGAAAGAGCAACTGTCCCTCATTGATAGTGGAGCTTATATTGAGAAAGCACTTCTCTTGGTATTAAATGGGTTGGAAAGAAAGTAAGTCTCGCGCTGTAGTCGTCGTTGTCGCTCGGCTCAGCTTGGGCTTGGACTTGGAAGGAAAGTAAGTCTCGCGCCGTCGTCGTCGTCGTCGCTCGCTCGGCTCGACTTCGGCTTCGGATTCGGATTCGGTCAAAAATTGATTGATTAATCTTTTTGGATAAAATTTCTTTCAATTATTTAATTAAAACATACATGCTATTTTGAGCTAACACACTATATATGAGAAACTTTAACTAATTTTGGAGGTTAGGTGTCCTTTCTCTAGAATTTTAGTATTTACGTTTCATTACAATTTGTCTAATATTGTTCAATGTCCTAATATACTTTGCAAGATCACATTGTCCCTTCATTTAATACAATTAAATGAAAAACTAGAGTGCTAAAAAATGAGTAATTTTCCGAGAATGAAAGGACTTGAAACTGATCTCTTTTCGTCTTTCATTTTTTTAAATATCTTCCACCTTTAAAGAGTGCATCGACACACTTTTAGATTTTGTTGAAATAAAGATAAACGGAAACGTAAGCAGAAAAAAAATAATAAAAAATAAGAAAAACTTATGATTTAGAAGAGGCGTCATATCATCTCTTTTTACAGAATTATATATGTAGATCCCTGCAATTTAGTTGTCCTAGGTTTTTGTTAAATATGATAATATTAATAATAATATAATATCTAATCATACTTATCGTATTCTTATTGGCAAAATAATCTCAAAAGAGAATACGTGTTGTGTATTATATTTATAGTTAAAAAAAATATAATATTCATTGGTAGACAACCGAATATGCCATTCTCAATTTAACTAAATTCTCGTCTGTCACTTCTACATGTTACTTGGACAATGTTTGATACATGCTCGGGTAGGAGTATTATAATATTTTAATTAGTTCACTAAGAAACATGTTAATTTTTATATAGTTGGAAAAAATTATCATGTTTTTTATTTTGTTGAATAATTGAATGGGTGAAAAAGTAAGTTGGTAAAGACCAATGTAACTATTCAATGTGGTAGCACAACCATACTTAAATTATATTGCTTGCTTTTCGCGCAGAACTAGAATAACAAGAGGAAAAATTGAATAGAACCAACTTATTATGGATGATAGATTCGTGCATCCATGAACAAAAATAAATTACACCACATCAAATTAATACAAAATCGAACAAATGCACACCCCACGACAAGTCCATAACAAGTCCAATTTGTTTTAAAAAAATTGAAGTTGCGCCCCCACCCATCGTATTAAAATTCTGAATCCACCTTTGGTCGATGTCCCTATTTAATTTGGACTCGCATTATCGTTATATATATATATATATAT